>VYYI01000132.1:0-47583 GCA_021029175.1 Bilobella aurantiaca | reverse complement strand
TAATTGAATTTATTGTGTTTGACCTTTTGACCTCCCTGTCCTTCATTGACATGGATCCATCGAGTTACGAGGCCCTTAGGAATCAGACCCTTCTCTTTTTCGTGGAAAAGCTCCTTGAGAAGTCACCTCGGTCCCTTCACGACCTTAGCTGTCAATTTGGGTCCCGGAATTTTACGAAGGAGATGAGGCAGATTGCTGGCGGAAGTCAGGCAGGGCTCAAGAAGTTCCTTCTTCAGTACCCTTCCATCTTTACACTGGAAGGAGAGCTTGTGTCCTACACGACAGGGGTCAAGCAAAAGGTCAACAGAGACTACAACAAGGTAAGAACTGCGTGGACGAGACAAGAGGCTGTCGGTACTCGGTAATGCTTCAATTAGATGATCACATTGTTTACTTCCTAGGAAGCGGTAGAGTACTTTCGCAGTCGCTTACTACAGTATGGATTTAATGTACGTGTACCTATTAAGTCTCTTCTTGGCCATCGTTCGCAAGCCAAAACAGAAATACGCCATGTGTCTGGTCAAAATACTTCAGAGTTTCGTGACTTCCTGGAGAGGAATCCAGAATTTGTCGTTTCCGACGAATTTGTTTCGCTTAAGGAGTTTGAACACGAGCAGATTACAGAGTTCAGGGAAGTGAATATGAACTATGATAAAGAGAGCGTGTTCAAGCTTTGCAAGTTCTTCGTGACACTCATTGGAGAAAAGGGGCCGATGCTGGTAGAGCAACTGTTTCATCAAGTAGGTGTTCAATTTGATGCCGGAGAGTTTGAAGGGATTTTCAAGAATCCAAATGAGTAAGCCACAATTATTTGAATCACTGAGTTGCAAGATTCACTTGGGTTATAATTTTGTACTGATTCATTGTATGATATTGATATAATACGGTTTCCTAATACGTTTTATTTCAGTTTGGGCGTTTTCTTAAAAATTCAACCGCAGTGCTTTCAGGTGAGTTGGGGACTTTACCATACTACCTTTTTGCGTGAACAAGTAGAGGTAACTTGAAATTTGATAAAACCCTTAGGTCCACTCGAATCTGGTCACGTTATCTGAGACTTACTCCATTGGATTGGATTTCTTGCAACGCCATTGTGACAGTGGACTTAAGTTTCAAGTCCAGCCTGCAACGTCATCCATTGCTTCCGCATCCAACTTTCAAACCACTCCGTCCATTAGGTCTCCGCCCACACAGGGTGGGCAGTGCTCAAATAGTGTAGGTCAAGGTCCAGTCCCACTCTTGTCCTTGTCACTAAATAATGGCAATCTTGCTTCAAGTAATGGCATCATCAATACCCCTTCCCTCGGGCCAGTGATCACCCAATCAAATTCTTCCAACACGAAAGGCAACAAAAGTACGTTGAAGCAGCGTGTCAACTCTATTCTGATTCAGACTTTGACCGAAAATACAGAAAAGGACTACAAAAATTCGAGTCAAGGGCAACAGGGTCATGGAAGTGGACGTCGAGGTGGAACAACCGAAGAAGAAAGATCGCGGCATCAGATCTTAGCCAATCTTACCATAATAACGCAAAAGCGAAAGGCCAAGGAAGTCGTTGACCATTTGCTCCTCACTCAAGAGTTTTTGGGTGTTGACTGTGAAGGCGTTAATTTAGGCATCGACGGAAAGGTTACTTTGGTTCAAGTGGCAGTTCATGATGGTCCAGTCTTCATTTTCGATCTAATTTCTGAAGGACTAAATGGGGAAATTAAGAGGTTGATGGAATCCGAAATACTCAAGGTAAATTGATAACTAAATCAAGAGCAAACTCGCCACATTGTCAGCAATGTTTCACGACTGGACATTCAGATTTTCATGTCTAAATCAATGTTATCTTTCAGATCATGCATGACTGCCGAAATGATTCGGTCAACCTCTTTAACCAATTTGGAATTGAATTGAAGAATATTTTTGATACACAAGCGGCCCATATTGTAATTCAGTCTGAAACTGGACAAAAGGCCAAGAACATTAGCCTCAACAACCTTTGCGAGATTTATGGCGTTGAAACTAATCAATTCAAAGACAAAGTGAAGGCAAGTTTTTGATTGCTAAACCATCTTTTAAAATCAAGTATTAAGAATTCGTTTTATGTTGGATTTTAAAATAATCTGTATAACTTTTCTACGGGTTGTTTTCTAATTAGTCCGTCTATCGCTACGACCAACGCTACTGGCTTCGGAGACCTCTCACGCATCAGATGCAGTGCTACGCTGCCCGAGATGTCATCACCCTAATCAAGCTCTACCCTCTTCTTAATGCAAAACTACGAAATGTCCCGCTTTTGCAAGAACTTACATTTGAACAAATAAACGCTCATATCAACCCTGATGAGGTCAAAGCCAAGAGACGTCTTCGCAAGAACGAAGGGGACGTGCAGGAGTTGCAGGCGAAGTTGGACCAGTGCCCCGATCTTAGTCGTTTGGTTCTCAGTAACCGAGAACTGCGTCTCATCAAGTATGAAAATTTTCATTGACATGGACAATGAACTACTAAGCTTATTACAATAACGACTTATCCAGTTCTTTTAAACTAAATTATTGAATTGAAATTTCAAAAGTATTTTATATTGGTATTTTAGACACATGGCCCTTCCGGATTCAACATTGGATCAGCTATCAAATTCCCTTAAAATTGCCAAGAAGTTGCACAAGTCTCAGTTATCGGACAACTCTTCATCGGAATCAAATTTGACAAGTCTGGACATGAGCATGAGTGGACAAGACAGCGGCTGCTTTAACACTCCACCGGAAACAATGACCACAACGTCAACAACAGAAAAAATTAACTCAATTGAGCGTTTAATCGATAGAATTTTTACTCCGAGTGGAGTCAAAGTTGAGTCCGGAACGCAAACAGTGTCCACTGGAGACATTGTACTATCCAAAATATGGGACGAAAATTGACGAGACTTTTCGACGAGTCTACAAAGAACATCTCATAACGCGGTGCAGTTAACTTTAACGATCAGCAATCAGTTTTAACATTTGCTTATTAGTTCTTAAGTCGCAATAAATTCAGTAATATAAGGAAATAAAACTTTTGGTAACAAGAGAATGCATCGCAATCAGCAGTGCTAATAAATAATAAGCGTTCCGGTTTCGCATTAGGATTTACATTTGCCTCCTCCGTTTTGGATTTCAATTTATTTCAACTCATCAGGAAATGTATTTTAGCCTCTCTTTACATTACAATAAACGCTTTTTAGGATTTTCTATACCGTGTATGATTAAAACCTTTACTTAACCATAAGTTACTTAGCTACATTCTAACTAGCGTTTGCGGTATAACAAGCTGTCTAAAACACTTCCAGTTCATGCATGTACGTTCTGTTGAACGACAAAATTATGAATAAGAATATAAGTACTTAAAGCAGCGGACCTTAAGTCAGATTCACATTCATGGCAGCAAATCAGTACTGACTCGTCCGCCTGCTAATTAATTGTCCAGAGGCCTTCTAAAACTACGAAGCGTTTCAAGGTGTATTAATTCAATACACACATATAAAGATTTCAGACGCCCTGAAACTATGAAGCGTCTGAACGTAATTGCGTAATGTACCTAATAGTCCAAACGCAGGATTTTTAATTTAATTTTTTTTCTGCAAGCCAGCACTAGACATCTCGTAAGGCATCACAACACATTGGGAACTTTCTATAACTTAACTTTCATTAAAATGAACATCTAGAATCCTATTTTACAGCGTACAACTATTACGAAGATTTAACTAACTGACAAAAACAAAGATAGGACTTAAATAGGGAAAACTCGAGATATTTTTCAACGCTACCAAAAATCGTTCTAAAATTTCGTTTACTAACTAAACGGGGCATGCTGGAAAGATACTCGCATGGTAGAAAAGTTGATTTAAAATTGCATCACAGACAACATACGGCGAGGGAAGCGGTGGAGAAAAGTTCCGGATAAAAATATGGTTAAAGCGTTGGCGCTCCAACTTGGACTATTTAAATTAGTATTACTGGCAGCGGAAGCAACACTTTTCGAGGCAACAACAGTAGTAGAGACAAAACTAAATTAATTTACATTTTTTGGACTCGTGTTGTACAGATTACAGCTAGACTAAATGGGCGCAATTTGGATTCCCTGCACTCCCACTCCCAGCCTTCCTTACATTCAATAATGAAACAAAAATTTCAGTACTAAAATCTTGAAGAGATTAAGTTGATACTTTTCTTAACATTATTGTCGAATATGTATGTTCAGCGTCCGTCCTCTATTCTTTCATTTCTAATTCCAATACTTAACAAAACAAAATGAAAAACAAACCAAAACAAGGGTATCTTATGAATTTGAGACTGCAGCAGCAGACCAAACATTAGAATTAAAAATTTACGTGAAGTTAACTCATGCTTTGAAATACTGTTACAAAAAGTTGACCCAGGAGTTGTTTCTTTTCTCAATTCGTTGCTTTTCGAAAGCATCTTTCTTTATCTTTCTTTGTCAAAAGTGTTCTCACGAATTAATTTCAAATTATTCAATGTCTTCTAGCTGCTGCTTCTTCTAAAGCTCTAACTTTCAATTCTCGTTCCCTCTGCTGCTGCTGCTGCCTGAAATTCAGATTAGAAATTCCGATAATTACCACGGTTAGTAAGTAAGAAAAACTAAAATTAAACGCTGGTCGATAACATAATTTGAACACACAGAAAACAGACACAGTAGAGGATCAATTTAGACGATTGTAGTATACAGGCGTAGAACGAAGGAGGAGAATGAAATGAAATTTGTGACAGAAACATGAGGCTGAGAAAAAAACTTATTTCTGAGGGAGACTGTTTATGTACCGAAGATACTCTTCCTGTTGGGCAAGAAAGGAAGGGTGTGGTCCAATTGCCATGGGCCCACCGCCGCCACCATGGGGATATCTTTCTCTGTCCATTAGCATTTGTCGTTGCAACTAGGCATAAAAGGATAAGGAATAGGAATTAACACGTATTGACTTTTAAACAAACATCTCTCAAGCAAATCCGTTTCTTACATGGTGCGTCAGTTCTGGTGGATATCTCCCAAGGATGTCTGGATGAAGGCCCAAAACGGCATCACGTTGCATCAGTCCTGTATTTCGTTGGTAGGCACCAGCTGCAGCTGCAGCGGCCGCCGCAGCCGGATGCATCATTGCTTCCATTCCAGGATGATAGCCAGGAATTTGTCCAGCTATATATAAAGTAGTATTTATAATTTATTTTAAAACACATTATTCATCCAAGTATAATTTAATTACTTAACGGTGTAAAAGTTAATACGCCATGCTGAATGAAATAAAACACCATAAATATAAGTCTTACCTGCAATTTGCATCCGCATTGAATCCATTGCCATTCTCTCGGCATTTAATCGTTCCAACTGCTCATTTCCAAGTTGAGCCGGAATACCTATAATATATATTAAACTATGTATTATAATAAATACCTTGATAACATTTTCAACTTTGTAGTAGTAAATTTTATACGCTAGGTGTGAATAAAGTCAAAGTGTCTTTAACTTACCCAGCCGTTCCAACCTCTCACGTTCTAGTGCGCTAAGGGTAGAGGTAGGAGCTCCACCCCCTGGATACATTCCAGGGAACGAGGATTGGTGAAGAGAACCCATTGGTGGACCTCCAGGTCCTAAACTACCAAATCTTCGCTGTACTTCAAACCAGTGTTGGTCCATTGGGCTTGGCATACGAGCTTGTGGGCCTTGGCCTTGAGAAGATGAGTTTGGAACATTTCTCAAAAACTCTTCCTTAAGCCTGTCCGAAAGCTCCTTTTCACGAATGAGTCGCAATTCACTCTCTCGCTTTTCCATAGCTTCGATTTCCAGGCGTTCACGAGCTCCATAGAAGCCTAATTGTGCATAAGGAAGCATTTGGTCAAGGGGATTTGGAGGCAGCATACCAGGTGGTCCTGGGCGCATGCTACCAGGAGAAAAGGAAGTATGAGGACGAGCATATTCAGAGAGCTGTCTCAAAGCCGGTGTATCAGCAAAACTACCGGGCCGAGGCGTGAAACGATCATACGGTGAATTGGCTGGATGGTTTGGATCCATTAATCCGAGTGGCATGGATTTAGGCGTATCTCTCTTATTATTCTCTGGGGTTGGAATATTCTTTCGGGCCTGTGCTGCTCTCTCGCGTTCTTCCCTCTCCTTTTCAGCCTGCTTACGGAGACGTTCTTCTCTTTTTCTAGCTAATTTTGAGTCTGGAACCGGTTTAAAAGTTAAATCCGTTCGTGCACAAGAATTAAGATCTCCACGGTTCCAATGCCTCAAAAATATTGCACTCTGACTTCGATGACACTCAGAGTCTTCTACTTTCGGCTCAGGACTGGGACCACGCGGAACGCCGTGCGGACTTGGAACCTCTTCCGTATCCTCTTCCAGGTGAACTTCATGATTATCCCCATGATCGGGAATGCCGAGAGAGCCCATACTCCGCCCGTGTCCATGTCCACCGCCGTGTCCAGTCCCGCTACCGTGGTGATTTGGATGGTTGTGGTCCCTATCACGATCTCTATGATTTGCACTATTGTTGCTCTTTGAACTATTTTTGATACCATGCCCATGCCCACCAAGTCCGTGACCATGATGGGACGGGGAGTCGTGTTTTTCTTTGGCAGCCTGTTGTTGTTGACTCGCAGGATTTTGAGGTGACGATGGTCGTGGTATTGCGAGTCCTCGGGGATGGAGACTGTGCATATGTTGTTGCGGTGGGGGGTAAGCGGGAAACGGGTAAGGGGAGAAATAAGGACCATAAGGATAAGCATACAGGTGATGAGGAGGGCCATGTGGATGTGGATGAAAAGCACCAGGAAAAGGACCACCGCCGGATGGTAGGTGTATATTTGGATGTGGAATTGGACCAGATGGTCCTGCATGCGTTGTTGTAGTCGTTGATCCAATACACGGTGGTGGTCCAATTGAAACGGTAGGCAAAGCGCCCGCCCCTAAACTCCCGGTTCCACCTCTTTGTGATTGTTCTTGTGAATTGGGCGACGACTTAGTGGAATTAATTCGCAATGAGGAATCTCTCAAATCGCGAAACTGTTCCTTCTCATGAGGCTGGATTCCACGGCCCTCTTCAAATCTATCCCGCTCCCGAATTTCACGTTCTGCACTTGAATTACCTTCAACAGAATTGTCTCGCTTGGACTTATGTGATGTAAAGAGTGGTGGTTGTGACACGCTGGGACTCGCTCCATTGGCTATGATAGTAGATGGCGGTAAATTTGAATTTGGGCCAGCCAACGGTGGATCAAAAGCTGGATAACCAGGAACTTTGAGGCTACTGAGTGACTGGAGTGGATTTAATTCTTTCCCCTCACTTGGTGCACCGAGTCTTGGTGACTCGCCAACAAAGGGTAGAGGAAGATTTGGGAAGAGACGACTAATGGCTGGGTTTGTGATTGGACTAGAATTGAGGGCATCTTCAGCTGACGAAGAAATAATTGCGTCGGCAGAAGAAGGCGAATTTTTAGGAAGAGGTACATTCAAATTGAGGAAGGAGTGATTAATGGAGTGCTGTGCTGGAAGTTGTGGCGGAATTGTTGGGAAAGTAGCAAAGGCCGGCGACACTCCTCCTTCTGAAGGACTTCCCCTCTCTGTTGTCAAGGTGGAGAGGCCAAAAAGAAGTGGTGCCTTCTTGGTATTATTTGTATTGAGGTTTAGTGGAGGAATACCACCATTGAGATCATCTGGTGGACCTACAGGAGAAATGAGACTCTTCTCGTCCCTAATTTTGATTAAACCCACTTCTGGTCCTTCCCCCGAAACTGCCAACTCGGTTGGCCTCAAGGGCGGCGGCGGGGGAATAGAGCTGCTGGTTATGAAAACTTTATCCTCCGCTTCAGATGCTGAATTTTCAATTTGATTAGATTTCATTGGACTGTCAGCTCGGACTCGTAGGTCACTTTCGTTATTCTCAATGTTGGTTGCGGATAATGGGTCCTTTGCAAAATCCGAAACAGCAACGATTTGATCTTGTTTGAGATGAATTCCTGGTACAGAGTTGCCAAGCAGTTCACATTCACTTTTCTCCGTGACAAATCGAAGAAGCTCGTTCTTCAAATTTGCTCGTCCGTCGGCCTCTCTTTTAACCTCCGGAACGCTGAGAAGCTTCGTATCCTTTTCTTCTTCTAATTTTACAGATGTGGCATCTACCACAGCTGACAGCTGAATATCCTTAAGTGAACCTGGACTTGATGGCAAGTCAGTTCCGCCCGGCTCAATTTTAGGTTCAACCAAAACTAAGCCAAGGCCTTCCTCTTGTCCAACAAGACCCTTCATACAGTCCACAGGGGACGGCGATGAAGTTCTGGAACTTGACCCTTCGTTGTCTCCTCCTTCCTCGATTTCATTAGTTTCTACTTCATCTTCCACTGAGCTACCGACAGAACTCCCGGAAGGACTCTAATGAATAGAATAGATTATAAAATCGTTTCCATGGTGGATCTAAAAAAAAATTAACCTCCGGATGGTCTTCCTTTCTTTTCTTTGGATTCGAGGTTTTGTACTCTTCCGACTCTTCTTTTCCTCGTTTGCGGGAGCGAGGTGCTGGGCTCGGAGCATTTGACTAAAAATAAAAATAAGAAACATTTAGCGATCATATCTCAGCCTACCAGATGGATTTTAAATCTAGTCTTCGGTTTGTAAATTACATTGTAGTCCAGTAAGAGGGATTACAATCATTGTTTCATGGAAGGGACTCATGAGTGATAACAGTCAGTGATAAAAGTAGCACGTACTGTATCGAATTCGAAGCGAATAAAGCAATTTTGGTAACGAATTCGGTTCTACCTAGTGAATTTCTAGTAAGTAAGCCTACACAGGCTATTATAAGCCACAAAAGTCAAGGCAAACGATGGAAACTTAGAGAGGAAGTTCAAGAGAAAATCTCCTTCGTCTTCTCAATTGGATTTTCTCCACTTGACTACAACTTTTCTCCTTTCCCTGGCCTCGAGTGTCACTGGTGCAAAAACACATATATGGCAAGAAATATACATTTATTTTTCCCTTTCAAACAGTTCTCTCAAAAAGCCGGAGAACGCACGACTTTCTCTTTCGCGTATCACACATAAACGCAGAATTCAAAGCCTCCGTCCAAACCCCCAAAAGAAAGTATTCTTTTGAGTTTTGAGGATAATCCGACTCCGAGTTTAGGACTCTCCTTTCGTCATTTCACAGTCAAATCGTTATGTTTTCATCTTGATTTCCAGAAGAGAAGAAAAACTTTAAGAAACCAACAGCTGACTAAAATGGAACAACCTTTTGACCAGGCAATTTGTCTAAGGCAATTGTCTGTTTAGCACACGAGCTGAGATTGTTCGTTATTATTCGGTATCGGTTTACCTTAGTTTTACTTTTGTCACTAGAAGAACTAGTGTTGCTGGCAGCCCCCGGTGACTTCCGACCTGAACCTTTCATTTCAGGCTCTGGGGTGCTCGTCCCACTTCCACGTTTGGGACGATTTCGAGCGTTCTATTTACAACAGAAATAAATCCATGTTGAAGAATTTCCACACCACAAGAAAGTTGGGCACAGATATGTAGATCAATCGACATAATTCCGACATTTAGAAGAAAGTTAAAAGAAATGAAGATAGAAGATCACACACTCTGACATTCATAACCAAACCAAAGTCATCATTTATACGGTTAGTTAGGAAAGAAAAGAACACAGCAAGTACATTTAGCCTTTTAACAATAGTAGCTTTGGTGTGTGAGTTATTTACATTTGATGGTGACTTTACCAATTCTTTGGTTCTGGTACGCGTCCTTATTCGCCCTTCATCTTCTTGAACAACAGGGCGAAATAGGTAAGGAGGATCCTTTGGTCCATCCAAAGCTGGTAAGTCTCCATATTTTTTGAAGTGAAGGCGGCAATCAGTACATAAAATGACCTTCTCTTTACCAGCGTGATGCCAGTCCTTGGAGTCTATAATCAAACCACAGTGATTAACAAGATTCTCAGCATTAGATTTTATCCGCAGCTATTATAACATACTTGTTGTGAAGCAGTGGCGACAATGATAACCACTCAAATCCCTTGAGTCTGAATCCTCTTCGGAATTTTCGTCTTCACTGGCTGAACTTAAGTCACCTGGATCTTCTTTATTTGTGCGGGCGGTACGAGGAGCTCTAATTCGACGTAAAACGCTTTGACGACGATGTCGACGATGCGTCCTACTTGGACCAGCTCCTGGCGTCTTCTTCCATAGATAGTAAAACTCAACTAATTCGCCTGTCTCTTTGTGCGGAAGTAGTTCCTTTCGAATTCGGAAAAAATTCTTGCCGTACTGACGAAGACCTTTTACAAACCGTTTCTAAATATTCGAAATAATGATTAGGTTCACTGTTGCGTTACTTGGGGATTAGGTTAGCTTAAGAATGATTAAGAATATGATTTTTACAGTTTCTTCTTCATTCCATTTCTTGTCAATCCCTTTTGGAACAGGGCACTTAACGAGGGCTTGCAGTGCTCTTCCAGGCTCATATCCAGAATCATGTAACTGAGCACAAAATACGACATGAATTTTATATAGCAAATCAATTATTACAAGAGGGAAAACTTTTTTGATCAAAATAATTATAACTTACTACAGATAAAGCATTTATTGTAGTGTCATCGCGGGAAGCTGCGAGGCAACCATCATCCGGAGATCCACCTTCGTGAAATACAACAAATTTATTTAGTAAATTGTTTAAAACTAATCAATCAGAGCAATTGCACGAAACTTTAAAGACAGAATATCCTAAGCTCAAGGTTAATAATGATAATAACATGCGAATGCCGACATTGTTCCCTCCTCACCATCACACATTCCCGCAAAAGCAGCCATCGAGCGTGCCGCCCTCAAGTACATGACTAAGTCCGCATCCAGCGTCCCACCCGGGCGCCAACATATTTCCTCCCAATCTTCACAACGTACTGGCACACCCACTTGCAATTCCGGAAGTCGAGCCTTCAAAGAAACATACGAACTCATTACGTAAAGTTTGACATAACCATCCTATTGATTTCTACTTAAGTATTTTCTAGTTTTTTTAGTTTATTTTTTACAAAGTTACCTGGTGCGACGGGCCGACCCGTATTTCACCCTGTGTCGACGCCAGTCTGCGAGTTTCCGGATTATAACCCAAAACGTAGAAGAAATGGTCCGGACAAGGCTTGAAAGTTTGAATTAGCGACGAAATTTCAGCAAAATGGTCGACTTTGCATAAACCCCTTCGAGAGTAAAATCAAATATTATAATTCTTCTGGGTAAAAAAAATATATACAGCAAACAGCGATTTTTCTTTAGCTTATGGTTCCTTACCTGAGAACTGACACTGGGTACGTGTCCGTTGCATCGGAAATAAATAGTTCACGCACGCTTAGTTCAGGAAATAGTGTGAGAGCCTCAGATTTGGCACAACCTAAGAATACAATATACAATAATTGTAACATTAATTATCAATCAGCTTAGCACTTAATTCTAAACAACTTCCCAGGCCTTTCAATCCTATTAATGAAGATTAAAATCTCTCTTTACCATTAGCGACGTCGAGTATATTCTTATTATCTTGTGAATCAAGAGCAGTTCTGTCTTGAACGAGTAACTGGTAAACCGTTTCTGGAACCTCACATGGACGATAGAACCATTTGATGTGAACCATCAACGTATCCCGCTTGCTCTGTGAAAAAAATTTAGTGAATGGAAATGATTAATTGAACATTTCAAACGTATTTTCACTTGCGTTCACCCATTAGAATTTCAATAGGAATAGTGAAACTAGGCTCTTGGCCTTGAACAATTCTAATCAAGCACAATAGTTGGGTTGGATTGGAGAGTACGGTACGCGAACAGAATTTTGTGCAGAGACCCTGCGCAGCCAGAAGAAGGATAGGTTTCTCTGCGCGAAAACTTTAAAAACCAAAGCTTCTTATGGGAAAATAACATTGCGTACCGTAGGGTCCAATCAAGCCGTAAAAGACAGTTCACACATAACCGGACCGCACTCTCATACGACCCGCCTAACCTAACCCTACAAAGATCTTGCATAAATTGTACACAATCACTAAAAGTCAGCGGCAGTAGTGGTTAAACTGGTCTTTTTCGTCCTTATACCCCTTGTCTAATTCTCCAATGGCATTGTTATTGGTGAGAATCAAGTTTCGTCTTACACGCAGAAACCGGGAGCATAAAATCATTAAATCATCCTCATCATCCTTATCACTAACCATCTCTCGATCTCACTACATAAATAATATTAAGTAAGCTGATTTTAACAATTTTCGCAAACCAGGATAAGAATACATAAACTACGTTGCGAGAATATGCAAGTATTCATGAATTTCATTGTAGTAATTCGTAATTTACCCTTATTTTAACTTATTTACCCCACCCTCAGCCTGCCTTACCTTTATTTTGCATAGCTGTGAATGTTAAATCGGGATGAATCTGTACGCGACTGGACTGAAGTAATTTGGATAGCACTAACTGCAGTTAGATCAGAATAATTAATATTTATATGTAGCAGATTTTTTGGCACTTCCTCACTTTACCAACCAAATATTCAACACGAGCACAAACCAACTGTGTAATATCAGGTCAAGGGGTAAACACGTAAACATTCACACCTGGACTCGGACTGATTGGCCCATGACACTCTTAAACATTCAAACGGAGATTGTATTGGGAATATTATTGCAGAATGTGACAACCCTGCAGGAAGGGTACGTAGGAACTCAAGGATATTGAATTATAGAGTAATCAATTACTGTGAGAAGTGGATGTGAGCCTTGTCCAAGGTGACCAAAGCTCAAGGGCTCCTGTCCATGTGTATCTAGGAGGCCAAGTGTCACTTGTGCACTCACTCACTAGGCTCTGGATATGTTTATGAACTATTCAATCGGAATTGTAAGGGATTAGAGATGATTAGCTCAGGCAAAGTGCTTGTTGAGAAGTTAAGTTTAGACTTTGCCAGCCATTTTCCTACTATATCCTCTCCCTTCGCTTCACAGACTTTCTCATCCCTCCCCTGCCATTAACCCGTGAGAAAAAAACAAGAGGAAAGACCAATCCATAGCACCCACCCACCAACTACGCACTAACAACCCTTCACATGACCATATGATATAGTTTAACCCAAAATCTACATAACGCTAGTTTAGCATCATAATAATTTTTTTGAACTTTAGTTTTCAAAACGCTAAAGGTTAACTAACATCATCCATAACTAATTTTTCAAATGAGCTCAACGCCCTCGAGTCGAGGGTAACGCTAGTAGCACTTGACCTTATCATCGTTTCAATGCTTTGTTGCGGCATATGGGATTATATTGAATTTGATTATGGTATTGGTAAGCATAACAAGGCCTCCAAGTACAATGATTTTATTTTGATCTGCGGGACGTCCTGTTGAAAATTGGAAACACGCGTTGTTAACGAATAAGGAATCCCAGATCTAGCGATGTGGTTATTATGAAGTGCCGAAGTGCACGTGAGCATCTTACGTGACCATCTCACACTGCACTGTCTTGCCTACAGGTCATATTCGCGCGGTCACGACTCTGTCACTTTAAGTTCTTACGTATGAAATCGTTTTTTCTGTAAAGCGATTCTGTTCAAATGCAATTAAATAGAAATCAAGTTTCGAATTTCTTCAAAAGCAAGTAACCGCTTTGAGTGAGGTGAGATCCATTACTCCGATAAATTAATGCCTATATTACGCTTTAATTTGCACTTAAAACGATGGAGAGGGGTTAATTGGTGGGTGCTGTTTTGAAAGGTATTCTGTAAGTTTCACTGTTATGTTAAGATGGCTACTGTGACCCAAAATGTTTACCTGGAATCAATAAATTTCAACCTTATATGTTTTATCTAAATATTACAATAAGTATTATCAGATCAGATTATATTTTGCAATATAAACAATTTACGTGTTCAAACTTTATGTCTCGGAATAAAATTCTCTTATAAATTATATGTATGAAACCTTCAATATTCACCGTTATTGGAATTCATTCTTCAGAGTTTTGCCCTGACTTGTTTAATCTGGCTTTTATTAATAGAAAAAAACTCTTCAAAGTTGAGCATGAGCTGTACGTGTAAATTGTAATTGTAAGTAATTCAAACAAATTTATAGAGTTGCTTTGTTGCTTTGAGTTGCCCACCGCTTTCTTTATTTCCGATTAGAAAGTATTCGAGACGTAAGTTTGGCGGGCTTGTCGACGGAAGAGGTTCGGAAGTGAGTTCACAGGCGGTAGTATCTCCATCCTCAATGGAATGTCCCTTACCATTCTATCAAGAGCAGAGTGAGTGAGATCTAAAACCTTGGAATCACATCTTCCGTATTATCTTCTCAACATTACAGAAACACCTATCTCCAACAAGCTTAAAATCTTCGATTCCTTCCACTTTGGAGAGCAAGATCATCTCGGCATAAGGATTGATTCCCTCAGACAAAATCTTATTTAGGGATGAAAGTCTTTTAAGGCCTAATGCAATTAGTCCAATGACACTTCCTTCCCTACCTCCTCTTCTTCCAAGGGCAGATGAAGCGATACTACAACAACCAATGTCGCCTCCGTTCGCCCTTACATAAAATACTTTAAAGACAAGATGTCCCAACTGTTCTTATCTTCTCGCTTTGCCCTAACACTCCACACTTTCACTTCCTTTCGCAAAGTGGAGGCATTCAACACCATTTAGAGAAATCGCCTTTCCTCCTCTCACTCTCTGCCGAGGAGTCTCTCAAAAAGTAAAGAATATCACAGGTGAAAGTGGATTGGGACCGGGAGCTGTGAGGGATCTGTGCAAGGCAGCACGATTTAGAAAATGAAAACAACTTTTTGAGCAAAATTAGAGTTCGGAATTGTAGTGGTAGCAAGAACCCAGTAAAATATGTTTAATTACCTATAGCTCTCTGGTTTGCAAGACATCCGAACAATAGAGAATTCTGCACAGACATGTATGGAAGTGTTGTTGTGTATTTGAGCTTCAAAGGAGAGAAAAGGAAGAAATTGCTTAGAATTATAGTCTGATTAGAGCCTGTCATTACCCTGTCATTCTGAGTTCTTAAAACCTTTTCTTTCCTCATCAATCAAATCCTCACCTAAAGTCCAACTTTATAACCATTTCAATTCACGACTTTCTTTCCTTCTTATCCTTGCCACAATGCAACTAGTAATTAAACAATTACTGGGCTACAACTACCTACCTTTTATACAGCCCTAATTTACAATTTTAAACCAAAATCATTAGCTACTCGGATTCGTAAAATCATTACTCCATCCAGTTCTAAATCATTAGTTGATTAGATGACAAGACAATTCAATCAATAATTCACCTCTGTTTTGAAAATAACAAGTATTCGAAGTTGCCGTTTACACGTTGCAGTTAATACCGCATAACTGAAAAGATATGTACACGTCCAAAATTTAATAGGAAGAATACATCAAGAGTGTGCTTGAGGTGTGCTTGTTAATTATTTCTAGAAGTTTTCTAGTAGAGTAAAACTCCTTATTCATGTTAGGCCATGGCTTCCATTCACTGATTCTAAATTTTTTCAAACTTTGAAGGAAAACGACAAGAGTTAGTGAGTCTGTTTAGAAATCGGTTTAGGTATTCAACAATTCATATGAGGCTCCTGCCTGCTCTAGCCTTCACCCAACATAAGGCAGGAGAAACTAAGCGAACAAACTTTCCCCAGATCCTCTCTTCTGATTTAAATAATAAGTGGAGAGAGGTAGGAAAAACTGTTGTAAAGCCTCCTTTGCCTTTCTAAAATGTTTTGGAGGCCGACAGACAGGGCACGTCGGAGAGATGATCTCCATCTTTGATGTTTTGAGTCAAGATGACAAGGACAATCCATGTCAACATACAACATCTCCATCTCATCTCTCAACTTAACCTCAAGATTATAGAGAATGGGCTTCTAACAAAAAATCACTACGAACCCAAATCCCTTTAGGCAAAACGATGGTATTCATGAATCTTCAACAGGACTAGTCAGTCAGTCCAGTTGTCCTGTCAACATGACGGCGTGTTGGAAATGAATCGAACCTTTGGGGAAAATAGCATTTTCCTCATTTGTCAAGTATGAGGACTTGTACTTCCGGCTCTTGTAAAAGCTCGCTTCAGTCAAAGTACCGTGAAAAATGAATATCTAAAGCAGTAGCGGAGGGCATAGCCAAGCCTCAGAATCCGTCCAACTTTTCAGTTTCAAATCATCGATTCGTGACAAAAACGCTCTATTACAGTCCCGTTTCTTCCTTTTGTCGATTAATCGACGATTCATGCAAAAATTCCTAAAAATTAGTAAATACTTTCTACTTCCGGTTCGCACCTCATAAAAAATGGCGTTCAAATATTTGGGGGCTGTGGAAAAAAATTCCAGCTGCCCTCAAAGGCTAAAAACTCACATTTGTGAATGGTGACGACGTTTTCCTTTACAAGCTCTCTCAGGTGAGCAACAACGGGAAAACTTTTTTTTTATTCTTCGCTTCTTCGACTACACTTAAAGAGTTCGTGTTAAAAAGTACTCGGCAGAGGCTGAAAAAATCCACTTAGGAATAAAAAAAAGAGAGCCGAACTTTTCCAACCAATTTGGCCTCTCATGCACCAGCTAGGGTAAAACCTTTCCTATCCTAACCTCACCATAAAAACGTTGTAAATTAGAACCCTAGAGCAATGATATGCTTGGATGCATCAGAAAACTGGCTCTGAATTTAGTCAAATTTAATAGAATAATAGTATTTTTTATGAAATGAAAACGAGAGGAAAATGTGTTGAGCTGTTAGATTTGCTTTCTCTGGTCGAAAGTTTTGTCGTCAGCAAATCAAAAAATGATTAAGTGCACGATGCTGGCGCTTATTTAGTTTTGTCCACGTTAGTTCCCTTTTACAATGAATGGACCCATCATGGGTCAATGGGTCGTATCGTTATTATCGCCTACCGTGAAAATACGATTGACACTATATTTTACCTAGCCCTATAAACTGCTTTTGATCTTCATAGATGCTGAACATAAAATTACAGCTCTATTCCAAAAGTAAATGTAAATGAAGGGCGTGACTCTCTTACTCTACTTTTCTTTTGTTTCTATCTCTGATGTTCAGCCTATTTTATAAGGGTAGTATATTCTATTTGCACAAACTTCCTCTACTAAACACATACCCATCAACACATCAAAATGAACAAACGAAACTTTTCGACAATTACGAGCTTTTAGATTTCTTGTCCTTACCCTCTTGAATTCCTGGATTGTACAGATGAAGAAGGGCAAATCTGCTCGCTGGCTCTCAATGTACACAGAGTCTGTAAAAAAAAGAAATCATTTTATTTTTCATGCATAAGTTTTTTTTTCAACAAATCCCCGGCTTCGCCATTCCATGCTAAATCAAAGTTACTATCTAGAGTTCCAATACTAAATAAAAACAAAACGAGGAGGGATTGAAGAAACGACAGCTTAAAAAACCTTATCCCACTCACACACAACACCTCAGTCCCCAACCCCGCTGATCTCAATTTCCAACCACTTAGGATTGAGCGATCAATAAAAAATGCATAACGAAAACGATTCTACTCCTTCGCGTCCCTTTTGAATGAACAGGCAGAGGGGCAGTAAGTGGCAGAATTGAAATCACAGAGCATAACAACAGAAATGGAGCAGCAGTGACTTGTGTCAACAACGGCTTCCCACGACATACAGCTTAAAATAGAGTTATTGAAGATGAGCTAAACACAATTGCGGCTTCAAAAAAGGAGAAAAAAGAAATAAGTCCAAAAATAAAGAAATAACTAGTAACTAAAAAATATATACTTCGTGTTTAACCTTCAATTATTTACAATATGTGTATCCTAGCATTTGTTGCATTTGAACGGGCAAGGCAAATAACGAAGTCTGCTGGAATTTGAAGTTTCAGCTAAACAAAGCGAAACAATCGACAACAGCTGTGGTTGGTGTAATCAACAATCCAAACAGCTTTATTCCAACATCAGGTTGAAGTTATTATCGAAAGGCATTACCGAATTGCTTAAATTAAATAACGAGAATTTGACAAATAAAACAAGCATAGTTAAGCAGCTATTTAAAAGCACTCTAAGATGGTGGTGGTAAGCAGAAATTCTGAGAGATTCAAACCTTGAAAGAGTATAGGCATCGATCGTTTACTACTACGATTTTTTTTAGAAAAATCAAATGCAGTTTATGGATAGATCAAAGCTCAATTCTCATAATATTAGTTTATTAGCAGAATACTTCTTTACATTAGGTGTTAGATTTACTAATAGGAGTAAAATACTTTACTAAAATTAGTTTTGAATGAAGAATGAGTGGTACAGTGAACCTCGGTTAAGGTAAACCTGAAGGGGAACGCTAAACCTGTTTAGCTTATTAGAGGTTTACTCTTATCCGAAGAATGTGTAATGTAAAATCCCTATATACCAGTCACATGCCTGCCCAAATACTAGTTTACCTTAAGCACAGATTTCGCTTATCCGAGGTTGGCTTAACCGAGGTTCACTGTATGATATAACGACAGATGTTACCCTGTCTGAAAAACTCAGCAATCAAAATACTCTACCCCGTCCTTCGTTCAACCACTATCACTTTACTCCCTTTATTTTTTACTCCATGCCCAATCACATTCAACATCACAAAATGATGACAACAAAAGGAACTTGGAAAGAGCACACGAAAGTGAAACTACCTCTTGACTCTGCCCTATGACGCTCTTCTCCCTCGCATTTCATTCCCCAAACTTTTTTCAAGGCAGAAATCACTCTCTACTTTCTCCGCTTTCTCTCACGGAGGCTTTCGGCAAAAGAGAAAGCGCAGAAAAGTGCTGTTTGATAGAATCGGAATTTCACTCAATCACCATACCATAACTTTCCCAGCTCCGTATTTCAAAAGAAAAGTAGAAAAGTACTGCCGCGTCACAATTAACATCAAAAACCAAATGTTGCAAAGCAAGTTACTCTCCCAATGGAGAGGACAGGGGGTTTACAGCTGTGATAAGTAAATAATTGGATAAGTAAACAGAGAGCAAGCTTAAACCTTGGCTCTGTCCAAAACGCAGGTTGATGTAAAGTGAACATGTGGAATGGCGGATGGCATTGAGAATTGGTGCTATGCCATGGTAAAGCATGGAGTTTGGAAGGGAGAATGTAGTTACATAAAAGACATGATTGGATTCCGTCTATTACACCAAAGGAATAAACTCCGCTTTCTCCCCTTTTACTTTTCCCCAAAAGAACATTATTACGCTACAAGACTCTCGCTGCTCGCAGTCAAAGTTAGAGACGGAAGCGCCTACAAAAATAACCTAGCCACTTTCCTCCTCGTGCTTTCTGTATAGGGAAACAAAGTTACTGGAAGAGGAAAAGAATACGAAGACCCCAGAGTTAAAAAGGAAAGTAGAAAGTCTCACTTTTCCTCTTTCGCAGGCCCAGCACCAAACTTCCGAGAAAATTTTCAACCAAATTACGGAAATAGCAATCTCATAAAGGAAAACGAAGAATGGAGAAAAGCATAAACATAAACACCTTTTCAATTACTGAATCACACACAACAAATCATTTTGTCCTTATAAATAGCCTCACTCTTGACTTATCAATCATAAGTTGGAAGCAAAAATAATTTTATAAATGAAAATCTGCAAAGGAAACACACGGATATTGATTTTGACATTCTTTCTATTACGAAAAGTGTATATGCTGCAAACTCAGCCTAAATTTGAACCATAAAACTAACCATACGCTTAACAAACCTAAAGTGAGACAAAGAAAATGCTTCCTAATAAACTAGCATTAAGATATATAAATTAATTATTGTCGTTCGAATCATCAATCGCAAATTTTTAGCCAAACAGTTCTTGAACAGGGTCAAGTTGGAATCGAAAAATGTCTTTAAGTTGTTTGTGAGTATGTTTGCTATTTGCAAATTGTAATTGAGCTCGGAAGGATGAGGCAGGAAGGCCTAGAGGATGTAATAGTGTGTCAAATTGAGTAATTCCTTTCCACCTTCTTTACACTTTCCAGCGTGCTTGCCCAGCTTTCCTCTAAATGGCTGCAAGATACTGGAGCTCAGCAGCTTTGGCATCTCTACGACAGGGACGGGAAATGGGAATTCGAAATTCCCCCTTCTTTCTTCACAAATTCGTTCACTATAACCGGATCCTGCACAAGTTTCCACAAAAAAATCCCTTCCCTTGTCCCCTCCCAGTAATCTTTAAGTTCCAAACCAGCTAGATCAGCTTCTGAATTTATACAACGGTAAAATGAAGCTCTGAGTAACTTCACTTTCTATCATTATAACATGATAATTTATAATTACTATAAAACAATTGCAATAGAAATTTCAAATGTTTAAACTAATTATTAATTAATCCTTAACGGACGATTCCAAATCGGGATTCACAAAAGCCAATTCACAATTTATAGAAGAAAAAAATTCTTTTAAATAAACTTTTTTTTGTTCTTACCTCCAGGGCGATACTCGGCTCCTCCGTCAGTGTAGCAAATGTACTTGGTATAATTTCCACTCAAGTCTCTCCAGGCCCTTCCGCGAACAGGCCCTTTCTTTCCTGTCACTGGAATTACAACTTCCTCCACCACTTCATCTTCCAAAATATTTGGCAAATTAGAAGTTCCCAACGGCGTTCCAATCTTCACTTTTCCACTACCGCCTCCCGCAGCTGCAGCAACTACTGCTGCCACAGTTGCCGACACCGTGTCACTCTCTCCAAGTTCACTCTGCAGCTTCCGCTTTTCTTCCAGCACTTGCTTAAGTTTCTGAGCCGTGGTGGCCAGACGCCCTGACCCCTTCCCAACACTTCGACTGCTCGCACTGCCTCCTTTCACAGGCGTCACTGCCAACTTCCCACTTTGACCAGACTCTCCTTTACCTTTAGTTCCAATTGCTTGACCACAATTTTGATTTCCAGTTCCACCAACCGAACCACCATTATTGACACCCTCTGCCGTCACTGAAGTCATTATGGCCTGGTGCAGGTGGAGTTGGTGACTTTGTGTGATTGGTGGATTTACTAGTGGCAAGAAGACTTCCGAAGTGGTGCATTTGTTGACTTACACTTTTCTTTGAGATTTAACAACGTTTCTGTTTGAATCTCAGAAAATGGTTTATGGTTCCGCAACCTTCGTGGGACCCTGACCCTAAGATCAGGCGAAGACGTAATAGACGATTTCTAAGGAATCTTTTCTAGCACTTAATTCCACAGAATGTCCGCCAGGCCGATTTGTAAAGTCTCTTTAATTCTGTGTTTCCTTATGTTATTTGTGGTTCAACGGAAGTACTAGAAGTTCACTTGAGGAAAAGACATTAGATCTTTCACAAACTTTACTTTTTGATACTACTACAGTATACAGTAGAAGAGAAACCCGTCGCCGTGTCTCCTATTCTTGTACTTTTTTCCGTTTCATTTCATTCCACTTTTCTTTTCTGGATTTTCAGCATCACCACTTACTGTATACTCCAGCCTCTGCTGGACTTGTGCTGAATTCTGGATCTGACTCTCTCCAGAAGAGTCAAAAGTTGAAGAAGAAGTTGGCTGAGAAATTCCCTTCTTCAACTGAAAAGACTTTTCTTCTGGCGTGTTCAAAATGTCAAACGACTTCTTCACTTTCCCCTCCAGTCCAAAAACTCCTTCCTTCCAAATATTCGCTTCGGCTCTATGAAAATAAAAACAAATCATCGGTTAGATTAACTCTGACATCACTTTACCACCAGAATAACAAAATGCACACATAACATTCCTATCCCAACCCCAACAGGAGAGGAGATCGTATCCGTTCGTTTGCAGCATACCTTAGATACTGCTCAAAATAGAAAACCACATCATCACCATTAAATCGAACCCTGTTCTCACAATAAATTCTACTCTCAATAGATTTGTTGTAATTAAAGTTTCATTCATTTCAATATAACACCATACTTTGCAACAGCTTTCGAATTATTTAACGATGTATCAAAGTAATAAGTATACCCGATGTATGATCCATCACAAATGAGTCACAATGATCGGAGCTCGATCCAAAGTTCTTTTTAATAAACAGTTAATAATCTAATCTATGTAATTCATAACATGAAAATCACAATATACACCGAAAATTCGAAGCTCATTTTGTCAGTTTCCTTTTAACAAAGTAGCCAAACATAAATGATTTGTCTTAACTCCCTATAATAATGTGCAGTGCCAACGCCAATTTTTTTCAGCAGCCAGGAGTGGCTCCCATAAAGAGAACCAAATAATTTCTAATTAATCTTTTTTCGTCCTGAATTTCTTAATATTTGTCTTTGTAAATTCAACTGCATTTTAAAGGGGTTGGTGGATGTTTGAGAAAGTGAAAGTAAATGAGGTAAAGTGATAATTCTACAGAGCCGGGGCCTGTCTTCCTTCTTTGCTCTTTGGTGATGATAATAATAAAATTGTCTTAAGCCCAACACCATGCGCTCTTTTTCCTTTTGAGCTTGGATTGCTCCTGGGCTTGAGCTCCTCCAAAGAGGAGTTTGTGCGGCTGTTGGAGGAATCCATGCATTGTCTTCGAGATCTTGGCTTCTTCCTCCCTCTGCTCGGAAGGAAAGTGAAGATTTGGAAAAGTAAGAGCATTTATATTCCCTACCACCAACCACCGTCAAACTCACTCCCAGGAATTAACACAGCAGAAACAGTTAGACCACAAAACCCTCACAACGCACAGGAGACCTCCATTTCCAAAGAGACAATTCTCAGACTATGCACTAACCTCCCACTCCACTTCACCTACTCCAAAACAAAGCCTCCCCAAACAATCCAACAATCTTCCTATATTCTCAAACTCAAGTTATATCAACACAACTTTTCATTGACGCGTAAGGACGCCGTCACTGAGAAAGAATAAACAACTGCTTAATAATAATTAGTCACCTTTGTTCGAAACTGTTAGTAACAGCACCCGCCCAAGACGACGCAGCGATGTTATACGCCATCAACATTATTAGTGATTTCAGAAATCCTATTTTAACCTAAATTATAAGTTTCCTATTCTAAAAATCTCTTCAATTGATTGCTCATCAAGATATATTATTTCGTCAAGGATTTTCATAATCCCACAATTTCAAATCCACGGTTTACCATTTCGTTGTTGTTTACAAACAACCACAGTTTTTGCAAAGTGGTTCACTTATTGTGCTTTTATAAAATCGTAGGATTTACGTAGAATGTCAAGAGAGGGGTCTATTTCAAGATTAGAATATTCCGAATTATTTGTGTTGAAAAAATATATAATTATTGCAGCCAATGAACGATTCAGACTAATGAGAAGATTTGCAGAGTAATTTCCGTAGTTTATTAGTAGGACATCATTATGCTTTTGCAACACTAATAATTATACTAGAGCTTTACAAAATTCCGCCGCGTTAGACCATTTTTAGCCACAAGTCGCCTATCCCCGATTCTACGGTGACGTCCTCCTTAAGCTCCGCACAAAAAAAAAACCAAAATCAGAACTCGAAGGAACTATTCAATTTCGGTGTAGTTCTAAATATATTCTCAGAAGATTCTAAACCATACTAATCTTAAGTAGAAGGAAAGTATTGAGAAGAATTACATTTGAGAAGAATAATGTTTTGAACTTGAAATGACCTAATTGTAACTTCGAAAACCTGACTTGAAATTAGTACTTAAGAAAGCCCAAAACGAGCAAATTAAATTTCTAATGTAATTCCAGCGATAAACTTTTGAACGTTTCTAGAAAAAAAATCAATCCAATCCCTTGCATGAGCAGAAAGTGATTTACAAAGAAGAGTTTTCATTAAAAGTGAATAATACTCATAAATCGCACCGTACGTAGGAGAAGGGACACAACATTAATTTGACAATATTTCGTCGATCGTTCATTTAGGACGAATGATTATTGCAAAATCCTAAAACAAAGTTAAAACCCCTATAAAACTTGCCATTCGTCAACTCTAAAAAGCTGTGTAACCTCACAATGTCAACTTGGTTTGAATGATGAAATGTTTTTCCTCCGCTCTGGAAGTGGTTTGGCTGATTAGAATCTCTTAATCACCTTCAAAGTGCCTTCTCGCCTCTCCCACTTCACTCCGCTTCGAAACGTTCAGTGAGGCAGAATGCCATTCCCCTGTAGCTACAAAACAAAGGAAGGATCTAAACAGAGAGGAATGGAGATGGAGAATCCTGGAAGACTATTCTTTGCCCTTATTTCCCAGACTCCCATTTCTCCAAGTTTTAGTCTTTCGATTGAAATGCCATAATTACTTCACCTCTCCATTTCCCATAAATTCATCTAACAGCCCTTTTCTCTACTGCAGTACTGCAGGCTGCAAAAGTCGTTATGATAAGTCTAACACGCTGTATCCTTTTTTATTTGCATCTCAAACGACCAGCACACATCAGAACAAACAGCAGTAGCCAACAGGCGACGCGAGTAAGGCACACACACGGCCCAAGAAAGAGCGACATATGGAACAACGCTTTTATTTGTAATTTCTACACGGTCTCCTTCATTTTCTCTCCCTCTCAAAGGTTCCTGGCCCTTTACGTCACAAATGCTCCCCTCAAGGGCTCGACAATTGTTGATAAGGGTCTCTGCTTTCAAGGACCAAGAGCACTCCCTTCGAGCATAAGCAAGCGTAGTGCCTTTTCCCAGGATACCAATTTTTATTTCAATCAAGATCAAAAACTAATAATTTCTTCTAACGATTCAGCTGCCTGTCACAGCCTTCTTTTAAAAGGCTAAAAATTAAAGATTGTGTAATCATGAATATTCATTTACAAACCGAATAGCACGAATATGTGGCAAGCCTCAAGATGAGATGGAACCAAGGTGGCTTGGAAACCATTAAATCAAACAAACGCTTACCAGGTTTGGGCGATAACTCTTAGCGATCATCTTTTTTTAGGACAAATAAATCAAGGTTGGTAAAGCGCCGTTCGTCTTAGCGACGATGGCGTTGTTTGCCTAGTAGCCTAATTAGAAGGTGTTTACCGGCCTTGAAAAAAATGAACTTCCGCCGAGATTTTCAAACCACCCGTAGATTTCAAACAAAAAGAGCCCCAATGACATCCAAATCGACCCCTTGACCTCAAAATCGTCCGGATGACCCCAGAGCCCTTTCGGGAAAATCCGGAAATGACCCTTTGACCTCGAAGTTAAGGACCATGAATTATGCGAAGAAAGTCGGATTCTTTTGAATTAATTTTTTGGTTTACAAATTCTCGGCGGAAGTTCATGGTTTACAAGCCTTGCGACTAAACAATAATGACGACAGAACAAGAAAACACTTCCAATCACAATCACAACATGCACTTTGCACTCAAAGTTTGCAAACCTAAACCTAAACAGATTTACAATCATTGTCTAACAATGCGATACTGGTTATCAATCAAGGATGTACATAATTTAATGTAACTAATACACAGTATCACAACAGAAAAATACCTCATTTACAATTTATGTGTAGCTATTTAACATTCAATTTCAATTAAGGCCTGACGGAAGACAGAGTGAAAAGTACTTAGACAGGGATTATGTTCAACTTTGGGTGATTGAACTAGCCTTTTTCTAACCACGAAAGTCATGAATGACACTTGATACCTTCGACTCTCCCATGTTGATTTCAGGGAAAAATTAGTCACTTTCTCGAATGCGTGCATACAAAGATCCCGCCTGAAGGACAGAAAAATGAAAATCCAAAAACAGCTTCTTTCCAAAGTTCCTTTCCGCTCTCGGGGCACGTTAAGACCCAGGAAGAGAAAGTCTGAGAAATTGTGTGCAATCTTCTAATCTCCTCACTTTCTCCTTGGAGAGAGTCGAAGTTTGCCTCTTCTAATTTCCATCTCTCTCAACTAACTCATAAAATCCCAGAACTTTCTCCCTTCATAAAGAATCCAAATGGATCCCATATGCAGAGCAGAAGGCCTTCACTAACCTTTCTGGAAAACAAGGGCTCCCTCCGCTTTCCATATGCCTATTTCTTTTTTCCTTCAGACCATCACCATCATCCTACTTTCACTCTAAAGAGCCTATTTATAATCCTTGTAGAAATCCAGGAAACGTCAAAGACATTCCATTCCGCAATTCTTCCATCATCCAGGATCAGACACTGACTCGCTTTCCCCACGCCCTTCATCTCCCCCTTTCTTCTCTCTCCTCATATCTAAAGCATGACGTTATGACTACAAAAGATTGGAAAATCATCTCTAACTCGGCAACCACTTATCCAGACAAAGGGAACAGCAAAACCTTTCTAAGTAATTTCAATTCAAATCACCATATAAAACTTGCTGAATAAAATTGTCTCAACATCAACCAAACCTCAATAATCCTCATCTCCTCGGCATCAATGTGCTTAGAAACGTGAGTCATTCACCCAAGTTAACCGTAATCAAATTAGAGTATCTAGCTTAGTGGCTAATAATATCCTGCAAAGTTAACCCAAAACACAACATATTTTTAAACAAAGTGAAACTAAAACAGCAATCATAATACATAAAATAAACAATCTAATAATAAACGCCTTTTGTGTTATTTGTTATATCTCGCCTTGTAGGGTTACCTATACATAACATATTCAATGCTACGTTGGCGCAATTGCAATTTGAAATTACAACTATTTTTTCAACAGGTATTACTTAGGTTCTTGTAAAGTAAAACCCTCAATAGAAGCGTTTAATACAAAAACTTGCAAACTTACTTCAAAACTTTATAAATCAAAATTGAATTACCGAATTGCGGCATTTGATTATAGTGTGCTTGCATAACACGCACTACAGTCGACTAGTCGAAAGTTTCGGAATTCTCCAGAAGTGAAGATTTAGAACGAATGTTGGTGAAAAGACGTCATAATATCTTATTCCGATCTCATGCTTTCAATCAACAATCATTAGGAAATTTAACATTCAAATAAAAGTTTTCATTCTTCCTCCGTCAAACTATTCAACAACAGTCCAAACACTTCTGCTCAAAAAATCTCAGCTATCGACCAACGCACCACCCACAGCTGATAATGCTAAAGGGACCAAAGGTCATCGAAAAATTTCAGCCTCACACTTTTAGAATAAATTGAACAATAATCTGATATTAGGCATTTCTGTTGCGCAGAAAATTAAGACCAAACCCAATAGTTTACTTTCCAAAAGATATTTACCGGAGGACAAAATCATTAGAGCAAGACTCTCGTCTCAATCCTTGTTCAAATGACCCTTTCTCTCATTTTCAAACTAATTGGAGAGCAATTAGAGAAAGTCAAGTAATCAGGCCTCCTCTGCCAAGCCCTAGAGGTCATTAGGACATAAATCCTTCAGACTCAAGCTCAGTCCTCTCGGGTCGGGTCAGGTCCCATTTCTTTATCAATTTCAAGTGCCGAGCCATGCCGTGAGTCCTTCATGCTACAGCCAGACCCAACACATACTTTTCTTTTCTTTGGCTCAAACCGAAGGCTTTGCCAAAAATCATAAGGACCAAAAGCAGGCAGCAGCCGCCCCGGGAAAAGTGGGCGCAGCTACAAAAACATCTGGATTTGGAAAGAATATCATGATGGCCAAAAATCTCATTCTCGTCTCCAAATTCAGACCCAGTTCCACTTTAAGTTGCATAAGACTTATAAAACCAAAGCCAAATCTGTCCCAACATGGAGATTTATCGAAGAAAGTTTTTCTTTAAAATCTAGAATGATTGTTCGTAGGTTCATTTCTCAATATGAAACCCCAAAAAGCTCACAGCTCTAATCAAAGTGACAATCTGCTAGAGTCTCTCACAGAGTTGTCAATCGCCCCTACAGAGACTTAAGATGCGCCTGGGTCGTTCTAGGGCCTTGGACTTTGGGCAGAGAGTGGCAGTGGTCGTACGGGAAGGTTCGAAGCCCACTTTGTAAGTTATTCTTCCAAGGTAGCCAAAGAAACGGTGCTCTTTGAGATGGTAGGTAGTGATGAGCTCCTAGGTGACTGCTTTTGGGACGATGAGTCCACAAACTCTCAAGAGTTAAGAGCATAAGTGCCGTGCAAAAAAAATGTTGAAACAATTTTGGCCAAGAGAAACGTGACTTTGAATTGAATCTCCTCCTTTCAAATCACCACCTGCCTTCCCTTTCCCTTCATTTTTATCTCGCCCTTTTACCGCTCGCTTCATCGACACAACAAATAGAAACGAAGCCATTTTTTACCTTTACAAGAAATGTCTAAGACGCTATTACTTAAAATAGTTTCAAGGATAGTTACTCAAATGTCGATAATCAAGACTAAAAGTTGCAAAAATTGATATAATGTCACTATGACCTGTAATACTAATAACTTCTAAAACAGCAGGACAAACGATTCTTTTAAAATGAATCCAATAACTTTTTTTTAGATCTTATTGAAAATCATGATCGAAAAAATTATGAAAATGATCTTTTCAAAATTAGAACGTCCATTCTTTCCTTAACCAAAATAGAAATTGATACAAGTGTAAAACTAGGTATACAACAAAAATCAATACAGGATTTTAACTTTCCACTGGCTGGGAATCTGTATCACAAATGCATTTCAGAAAACAGAGAAATTCTCAAACTCAAATTCATATTCACAAATCAATTTAGATAATTTGCTCCCAGAGCCGTAGAAAATATTTCGAGATCTTTGGCAATGGAATTTAATTTATCAAGCCAAATAATTGAATCAAACATACGAGAATTCGAAGTTAAAAACGTAATTAATTAATCGAATAGTGGGGTTGAGTCCTCCTCAATTTATGATTAAATTGTAGCACTCTCTCGTCTCTCAAGTCCCTCGCCTCCTGGTGAGACAATGACCTGAAATCGCTTAAATCTATCAGCTCTAAGCGTAAGGATCAGTTGAATGGGCTTAATGCTAAAATCCCGTCTCGTTCTTGTAGTGAGTTGTGGTTGTTGAGGTTAATGGTTGTTGAGGGTTGATAAGGGCAATAGTTCTAAACCATTAGACGGAAGGCAGTGGAAAGGAGAGATGGACCGGATGTTTGATAATCATAAAAATGAAGAAGACGAAGGAAGGCAGAGCTTGGTCCCTTAGTCTCAGCCTATGCTTCCAACCATGACATCAGATCCTCTCCCTTGGTCTTTCTAAATTCCCAAAAACATCTTGGGAGATGAAGAATAAAGGACTGGTGCATGGATGCTGGTGGGAAAGGGTTACAAAGACCCGACTCCGCTTCACTCCAACCTCATCTCTCCTCTCTTGTAATCCAACACCAACTCACCAGAACTCAATCATTTAAATCCAAATTACATTATTCAGCATTCATTTACGCATCCACCAAAACTCTTATCTCTATCTCAGGAGACTCAATTACTCTCCACAATTACAATTAACAACGGACTCAACTTACAACGCACTTTCCAAGACAGATCCATCCCTCATTTCCATGGCCAGACCTACAATTAATAGCCCACCTCACCAACAATCTCATTCCTAAACTCTCCCAAGTCATCGCAAAACAATGAACCATTAACAAAGGTATTTAAAGACATCTTTCACAAAACTAACCAATAGAAACACTGGAAACTTGCTTTAACTTCTAGTCTAAAATGCATAAGGTTAAACGCAAAGCAATAGGACACAAATTAAAACATCTTGAAATGAAATTTTAAACCTACAACCCTCAAACTTCGCCTTACAATAAAAAAAAAATACAGCACACCACAAAGCCGTTCAAATTTTACCAACACTTTCACATTCTCTTTCGCAAGTGAAGCGTCAAAAAGAACAAAAAGAATTTTTTTTAAAGCTGGAAGAGAGATTTAAATTCAGCCGAAATATGGAATCTACTGCCTTCAGCTTTACCGTTGAATGTCATTCCCGGTGATGGTGATTGTAACTAGTTGGAAATTTTATTTAAAAAAGTATATGAGGCATTTTTTTTTCAGATTAGATCATTGCAAACCAATAAAAATCGTTCTTTCCTTTAAGCAATATCTTTCTTTTCTCTTTCCAATCACTTCCAGAGCCAACAGTTTTGGTCTGAAGTTTGCTTTGTTTCTAACACTTCATTTCCTTTTGACCAAATTTCCGAGTCATTTCCAATTCCTACTTTAGCCATTTCTCCAAGGTTAATTTTGAAAGTTAGAGTAAATTTGTGATTTAAGGATGTAAAGGCTCCATCCCGAGGACCACAAGGGGAGTCTCTCTCGCTCTCCTTCAGTCACTCTGTATCAGTCATTTACTTTTAATGGTTTCGCTCTATCTCCACAATTCTCCCCTACTGAAAGGCGTGCTTTCCTTTGGAAAAGGCTTCGTAGAAGCTTGTTGGAACTTTTCAAAGTTGGAAGTGGTAGCCAGAGACTCCAGCTACAACCTCGCCGCTCTCTCCGAAAAGCGGTGCGGGAAGACATCAGATATCGATTCGAGCCAAAGCTCCCCTTCCCTTCCATTCTGCCTTGACTACCACTACGCTCCTATTCTCCAGTCCATGCAACACAGGCCTCATGCCCTCTTCCCATCCTTTTAAACTCTCCAGACTTTCCAACAGATTCCAATAACTAATCCCATTTTATTCCCCTCATCAAATCCACCACCAGAATTGAACCGTGCCACTGCCCAGGACCTCCTTTCAATAAATACAATGAAAGACAATGCCATCTTTCTCCAAAAACTCAGCCTCTACAAACTAGCAAACAAAATTAATATCTCCATTTTTATCAAGTCCTATATATACAGCACATCATTTCTCTTTTAATCAATTTTTTTTTATCTAATCCGTGCTGATGATCCTAGTGACACCCTCCCTCCTAAAATTAAAAGGAAAGGCAAAACTTTGGATAAAAGTTAATGATTTCATCCAAATAAAGATAAATGATAAAGACTTGATGTGGAGATGATCCGAGGAGAATCGAGCATGATTTTCAATGTCAGATTAGAATTGTATCCTTAAAAATTGTTTAGTCTAAAGAACCGTTCGTAGAACACTTCTGCCAGGAACTCTAATCTCAAAGCTACACTTGCTCTTCCGCTTCCCTGGTTACTTACTATCACACGAATCATGATGATGGGAAGAAAAGTTAGAGAAGCGTCGAGTAAAAAGCAACAAAGTTTGATAGTGATAGTACTAGTGGCTAAATATGTGTCCGACAACTCTTCCAAAATACTACTTCCAACACTTCCCTGTCAACACGCCCTTCCTTCGCACAACGGACCACATAGAGCATAATATTACCAAATCCTCACTTTATTTCGACGGTCTTTAGATAGCCTTTATACTAATTAATTATTAAGCATCATAGAAGTATTACTTCTGAAACCATCAAACTCACTTTCGCAATCACAACCTTCCTCCCTTTGTCAATCCCGTGCACTGTAAACCAAGAGATCTCTAATGCCAAACCCTTCATAGCAGAATTATTTTGAAGAGACAACAAATAGAAAGTAATAAGAAGCAGCAACATTTAACATCTTCTGAATCATCCGCTTCAGATTAAGTCAAAACTTTTTTTTAAGAAATCATACTTGTGATAAAGTGATCGGCATTCGAGACACACTGGTCTTTGATGAATGCTATTGAAAACTCGAAAATTGCATAACTTGAATTCTTAAGAATGCTCCAAACTGTCTTGAATAAAATCCATTTCCAAAATCATTAATTGTAACAAGCTAACATTCTCTGTCACAGTACTTTTAGTTGTGAGTTTCTGTTTGTGTTGAAGGAGTAGATATTGGATAGGTATGGTGGAATAGTGTTAAGTTGGAAATGGAAGATAAAAGATAAGGAGATGTAAGGAGGATAATAGGCGCTTATCTTCCTCCTCTCTTCATCTCTCCGCCCTGGAAGAGAGATGGTGGACAGAGAAGAGCTCTTAATAATACGTGTCAATTGAGCATTAAAAACAACCTCAGACTCACCAAATTATAACCACACCACAATACAATTACTCACCATCTTCATATTCATATTCACATCCACTAACCTTCCACATACACCTGCCACCCCTCATATTCCAAAACATTTTGAGTTAAAAGTAAAAACCCAGATGTAGCACATCAACCCATAAGCATCACAGTTGAAACTAGATATGCACCAGAGACAAAAAAGTAGAAGCCAGGGATTTTTATTTTTATTTGTGGATTAGTTAGTATTCTCAGCTTAAATTACTTATTTTCTTAGATTTACTTTAGATTGGAATGATTATTTGAATCTAACAACTTCAAATTCTTCTCGAACAATATTCAGTCAATTTTAATAGTTTTTTTTCTGTTGTGATACTCGCCTATCTGTTATGAATGATTAACTTCAGAGAGATATATACCGATGACCAATAACGAAGATGAAAACGAAGAAACACCTTCAATTTGTTTCAAAATTACTAACCTACATCCCAAGCACAGCGCACATAGCATTAGAAAAATACTTATCGTCAATGATTGAATTCGGGGATTTACAAATAATCGAATAGTTTTTGTTTTTTTAATGATTATACTATTCTACACTTAATACTCTTTAGCTCGCCTATTCAGATTCAGAAGCAACACTCCTCCCTACCAGTAGCAACACCAAACCAAAGTAGAATATTGCATTCATAAACCGTAGCGTAACCGTAACCTCAAACACAACATGCCCTTACTTCAACCTTCATCCCTAAATCTGTCTGCCTGATTTTGATTTCAAAAGTAATTCCAATCTCAATTCGCAAGCGCACTAAATTAGCCAACTTCTTCGTCATGATGAAGGAATGGTTTAGGACTTTCATGAAGTCAGCTTGATGCATTCTATTTGTATTTCCAAATGTTAAGATGAACACGGATCAATTTGGTACTAACAAAGCTTCCCCTCACTTTGCTACAGTTACAAATTCACCAAACAAAGTATGGTAATTCTCTTCAATTGTTCAATCTTTTTTTCCAAATGTTAAGATGAACACGGATCAATTTGGTACTAACAAAGCTTCCCCTCACTTTGCTACAGTTACAAATTCACCAAACAAAGTATGGTAATTCTCTTCAATTGTTCAATCTAAGTTGCTAAAGTTAAAGATTCGAGAATTGGTTTATAACAAGAAAGTGGAGGAGACAAGGCAGTGTGTAAGGCCCTTCATCAATCACTTCATTTCATTTGGCCGTCGCTTCCGTCTCTATGCCCCTCAACTACTTTCTGGAAAGTAAATCCTACCTTTCCCTCCTTTCCCATACGCCATGTACATTTTGCAAGGAGGGAATAAATGAATAATTCAAGCAGAGGGTCTTTCTGTAGTGTCAGAAGCGTAAGAGTGAGTAAAGCTACGGTGTAGGAGCTTCATGCCGTTCTGAGCACAGCAAACACAGCCTTCCCTCCAAGCCCAGCATCTATCACTCCTACCTTCCAGCTCCAAGCAAGGAGTCAGAAGCCTCTAAAACGCTGCTGGACAGCCTCTTTCCTTCTGGCATGCTCTTAATGCAATTAATTAAGAGGACACTTTGTCCAAGTCCAACTTGTCGGAGTTGAATTCCCTCAACTTCCTTCCCTTCCTCCAACTTTGCCATCATAAGGCAGAAACGAGCACACAAAGGATTCAATATATCTCGTCGCTTCCAATTCCAAGGAAATTCCTAAGTGCCCTTTGCACCGGACCTTACAAAAAAGTAAGGTTTCCAAGAACCTTTGTACTCTTGGGTTCGAGCCTTAAGGTCCTTTGCCTTGTAAATGGGCGATAAAGTACAGGAACTTTACTAGGCCTTAGCTTGACCTTTTGTTCCCAAAACATTAGGGAGGTGTTGAGTTATCCTTCAAATGAAAATCTGTTTTAAATTATCCTGGTGATACTTTTCCACTGAAAAACTGCCCCTTTGCAATGGCTGGGGAATTGAATCGCAGAGAGGCAAGCGACAGTTGGAAGAGAAGTGGACAGATTAAATGATAGGGAAGTGTGGTGGTCCAGTTGAAGATTCTTACTGCAAAGCGTCTGCAAAGTGATGGAAGAAAAAAAAAGACAATAGAAAAATGCCTCCTTCCAAAGAGCCGTGTCGAGGGTAATAAAAGTTTGAGTTCCGCCTTGGAGGGATCCTCAATAATAAATTGCTTCCTTTTACTCTACTGCACTCCTACTTGCTCCTTCCCCGAATGAATTAGCATGTTAATTTTTAACAGCAACAAATAACATGAAATTGCATCCTCAACTTATTCTTTTAGCATCAACCGCTTCAATGCTGTAAAACAAAACTGTGATTTTCAATCCAAAGAAATCAATCGATTCTTCTAAAAAGGATATCCGAGAAAGTTATTTATACTCAACTTTTATCTCAAAAGGTCACGGACATCCATGCACATTCGTGCGGCCCAACGTGACACAAATCTTTTGACGTACTTCTACAGAATCCCAACCCTACTGAAGTTGAGGATTTAAATACGTTTTTCTCAAACGTATTCCTAACCGGCAGGTGACGCAGACTGAGAGCGGCCGGCCCTTGGTTTGTAGCAGCAGATTCAAGTCTTGCATTTAAATAGTACTTAATTAGCGCAGGTTTCAGCTTATGAAGATCGTGTTTACAGGCAAAAGGTGATAATTGATTGGTTCCGTTGAGTGAGTCGTTCCCTCTGCTGATGAGTTGAGTTGTGAAAAAGTGAGGAAGAGGCCTAATCAAACTCATCCACACTTATCTTGATGAGAGGAGTTGATCGGAGCTGATCCCTCTAAAAATAAGCTCATCAACCCAAAATCAAGGGCTTTGTAAAACAATGAAATAGTTAGGGATCTGTTTGAACTCCTTTTGGGATAAATCTTGGGAAGGATTGAAGGAGCCATGGCATTAAAGAGCGGACCGAAGAGAGAAGAATCTAATCTCCATTCATCTAACACGGCCACCAAAGTCAAAGGGAAAAGAGAAACGAGGACAAATGAGAGAACCGCCTTCCTTTCTATTTCACAAGAATTTAATGCCAAAAGGATTCGCAGTTGATGCCTTTTTTTCTGAAAAAGGCTCCTTCAAGCCTCCCTTCAGAAGACTTAAGTCTTAACTCAGCCTCATCTCCCTGGAATGTTCCTCAGAGAGGAATCCCTCAGAAATCTCTAAACAAAAGTTGTTTAGCCGGAACATTGGCTTTACGGACAGATTCCTGACACTCGGCATACATGTCCCCTCAATGTCCATGTCACAGGTCAAAGAGTGACTCGGATAAGAAATAACAAGCGCTGTTTGTACACACCGCCACTTGACCACTAATTGTTTCATCTCTCAATGCCCACAGTAAATCATAATGAACACTCTAGTAAATCGAAGTTACCAAAGACAAAAAAAAACGTTCCGTCCAGTTTTACGTCCCCAAACATGCAGATATCGTTGTTGTAATAACAAAGTGCTATGAATTATCAATGGCCGATTTTGTATCATGCAAGTTTGTAACATTTAGTCAATTTCAAAAGCAATAGGACCATGACGAATTTGGTGCTATTGGCTGATGTCCTATCCCTCTTGCCCAAACATTAAGGGTAATTAATTACCACTCTTGGCGCTGAGCTCAGGTAAGATTGTTTAGAGTCTGACTCAAACAATTAGCACAGGTTGAGCTCGATATCATCCGTAAATTCTCCTTCAGCGTAGCGCTTAAGAATAGTAATAAAAGTGGCTCTTTGCTTACGTATTTAAGGATCCGAATGTGGTGCTTTTAGCTACTGGTGTTTTGATTATATGTTGGGTATGACACTGGAGCGGAGCACTACTGGTGTTAATTGACGTATTAATTGATACCTACAAGGTAAGAGCTGTTTCAGACGCAGAACCTACCTCTCTCACGGATGACACTCAACTGAGGAGCTCGAGCCTTTCCCCCAGCCACTCTCCCTGCAGCTGCCCTCCTGCCAAATCATAGTCACTTCCTCCCTTCTACCAAAAAGAGTGAGGCTACAGTAATTGCAATACTGAATTTAGTATTCAATTACTTTGTGTCCGTGCCCTTAAAGTACTCGTGCTTGAACAGGCGGACGGGTAATAAAGGGTCCAAGCCTTGAAGGCTCAGTGCCTGACCCAAGGGCCTCTGTCCACCTCAACTCCTCATTCCACTATTCTCTCCTCTCAACAATTAACTCTTCCCTAATGACTCCAATCAATACCCAATCAACAATTAAAGACAAGGTCAATTAAGTACACCTATCAATTTAGAACTCCTTAATAGTTGAAGTCTTCTGCATACTGACACTGCTGTATGGAACATGGCGGCTGAAACTCGGCTACTCAACTTGATAGGAGTCGCTTTTTGCGAGTTTCAAGTCCGATTCACAAAGTTCCAATGACCTTACGAACATTTTGGTAACCTCAGAAATCAAGAAGACAAGAATCCCTTGAAGGGTACTTCGAGAATGCGAAATTTAAGTTTGGAATCTAAATCAATTTGAAGTTGTTTATAATTAATTTGAATTAATTGATGAGTTCGTAGCACAAGCAAATCAATCATTTCGGCAGTAGGATTCAATTGAAATTGGGTTAGAAATAAAACCAGATGCTTAAACGCTTATTATTTTAGTGATTTCTTAATTACGAATTTAGAATTTTTCAGATTCGATTTTGAAAAAAAAAACTACTATTATTATTATTACTTAAAAAACAATTCTAATGCTTTTTCCCCAAAGATTTTTATAGGACATGGCCGCCACAAATAGTAGGTGGAAAGCCGCCCTGTTCAATTAAAAAAAATGAATATGGATCTTCATGTAAAAAAACAATGCAAAGCCGGGAATTGACATGTTTCAAGAAAAAGTGAATCATTTGACCTCCAGGGGTCACGAAACATTGTGTAACGTTTTCCCAAATTTCCCCCATGTTTATTTCGAATGCAGTTAATTCAATGCATTTCAACAAAAATCAAACAAATTTTGAAGGTCAAAGAAATTAATTTATAAGCACTTTCTAACATAATTAAGCTCAGTGATAAAACCCGAAAAAAAACCATGGCGGAGTCTTTTAAAATGGTCCACGTTTGGTGACCCCAACGATTTGGAGGTCAAATCGCCGATTCTTTGGCCAAACAGATTTCAAATTCGAATTCGACATCGTGTTTATGTGTTGTTTTTTTTTGGAAAAAATAGGAGGGGGCCATTTCACGTGTATTGTATTATTTGACTTCTCCATCGATAGGAAATCGACATTGGTTTACAGCGATACTGGTAAATTAAAACGTAAGAGACCTTTAAGGGCTCCTCGTATGATTGTTGTAGAGAATTGAGAGACCCCATTTTGTAAAAAAAATTCCCTTTGTCCCTTACTTTCCTCTAGAGATGAGCGTTTCCGTTTCGTTTCGTTTCCTCAAGGAAACGGAAACGAAACGAATAACCTGGAAACGGAAACGAAACGAAGATTTTTTCTTTGCAACGGAAACGAAACGAAACGGAAACGGTAGAAAATCCTATCAGTGCGGTATAGTGGGCCCATGGGTTTGAATTTTCGGGCATATTATACACGAAATGTTAAAAAAAGTGAATTCTTATGATTCATAATTAAAAATCAATATTAAATCATCTAAAAAAAATTAAAACATTAATTATTTAAACTAATGTTTTGCTAAAACTTTTGCCAGCAAAGTTGTACAGTGTACCTCGGTTAAGACAACCTCGGATAAGAACACACCTCGTCTAACATAAACGAGTTTGAAAGGTCCCAGCCAGCCTTATGGGAGTTTAAATGTAATTCATCCGGATAAGGTAAACTCGGTTACCATAAAACCTCGGATAACGTAAACAATTTATTGGCTAAAATTGAGAATTGCTACCCGGATATGATAAAAATTGAAGCATACAGGCGGGATTTTTTTTTTGAAAATCAAAATTCTGTTTTCGATTCACACTCTTGCCACATTTGAAATTAATATTAATTCAAATTCAACGAAAAATGTCAAAGAACGTTCAATAACCGACTGCTTTGGGGCTCTTAAGGTGCCTAAAAACACTATTGTAGACTATATTTCTAACACAACAATTAGCGTGATTATAAAAAAACCTGTCACAATCGCAAATTGATTTAAACACGCTAAAATCTCTGCTAACAGTGTCCATGACGTGCTAGAAGTGGTGGAAATGGCAATGGGGGATAAAATTGAAGACAAAGTGATTGATATTTCTAAATCTAGTGGCATTGTCCCATCTCCGTTGACATTATGTCAACAGCATTAAAGAATACGTTGATGCTGAGTTGTGATCTACCTTCTGACATAATTAGAGGAATGATGGAGGTGACACTAAATGTAATTGATGCTTTTGTGATAATGGTTTCGTAATACTAGTATAACTATATACTATATGGTTATACTATATACAAACACGATACATAGTATACTAGTGTATGGTACGGCTAAGGTAAACCTCGGATAAGGTTAACCAATTGGGCCTTCCCCGTCAGATTTATGTTAACCGAGGTACACTGTAATAACATTCGGAAATTTTGTTCATAAAGTAAACCTGGATGCAGGTTTTCTTTTAGAAATTTGCCAATTTTGAATAGCGTGCGTTACATTTTTGAAGATTTTATCACAAAATCATAGAATATGCATGAAAAAAGGCAATATTTGAAATAATATATGAAGCAATTTATACAATACATAAATTCAACAATATTTTGTTGTAAAATTTTACCTTTTTCCGCCTAATTCTCTGTATCATTTAAGAAAAAAAAATCCTTACCGTTTCCCCGTTTCCTTCAAAAAGGAAACGGTCCGTTTCCAAATTGGAAACGGAAACGAAACGGACTTTCGTTTCGTTTCCAAAAAATTTGGAAACGGAAACGGAAACGGTCTTCGTTTCGTTTCTGGAAACGAAACGTGCCCATCCCTAGGACTAACAAACCCAAAGTGGCTTTAAGCATGTAAGGATTATCTAGTACAATTTTAATAAGAAAGGTAGCATTGAAAAATTGAAATCCTTTTTGAAGGGTCGGTTAAAAAAAACATATCTTCGCCTACAATTCAATCCAAATTCAATGCCTTAACTACATTTTTTCTTCTTTTGTTACTCAAAAATAGCCTCAAGCTAACGACCAAACGTCCATTTCATATGACCATTCTTGTTGCTGCAGCTAATGTTTGAAGGCCAATTGGTTAAACTTTTAGGACTCTAAAAATTTTTTATAGATTACTTGAATTCGAATTTGAAAAAGTATTTTTTGTTTTTGCAAATGTGTTCGGAATTTCTTAACTCTAATGACAACTTCCTTCGTGAGGATAATGCCAAGGATGGTCCTCCAAGTTACCCAAGACTATTTCATTTGCGCAAGGTAAATTTACCCATTATGATTAATTTATGATTTGGTTGCACAGCTGAATGATAACTCTGAGCTATTACTGCAAACATTTAATTTTCATTGGTATTTTGTTCAGTCCTCCAGTATTGAATTGTATGGATTCAACTATTTGGGAGTGGAAATTACCAAAGTCTTTGAAAATTCTCCTGCATCACGCCTTGGTCTCAAGTCCGGTGATATAATCTGTGAAGTGAATGGCAAATCCACTCTGAGTTCTGATGGATCTAGAGTAAAACAGTTAATTCGAAGTGGAAGTCAATTCGAATTGAAACTTTTGATTCTTGACAACGCTGCAATTGAATATTATACGAAGCAAAACATAACGATCACGGGCAAGATGGAAGGAATAGTCGTGTTCAAAACACCTAATGACGAAATTCTGCCTTACAAAAATGTATCCCTTTTGAACAAAATTGCGAATCTCGAGAACCGATTTGCTCGCATGGAATTGGCTATTGCTCGTCTAAGATCCGATGCAAATACGAAGCAGAATAAGGTACAATGCTCGTCAAACTGCTTAAAAAGCAACTTTGATGCTACGAATTCTCGAGAAAACTCAGCTGTAAACGCAGAGCAGCAAAATTCAAATGACGATAGCCAGCGCGGTATCTGTTGCAATCGGGAATCACAGCTAACCTTTCAAATGGAGATTTTGGAACAAAAAATGCAAAATATTGTCTCATGGAATGAAGTTGAAGATGGCTGGGTTCGGGTGGATAATTGCAAAGAGTGAATTTGCTTAAGGATATAACGATAAATGGCCTTTAGTTTACATAATTTTAGTATATCCTAAATTACCTAAGTATTTTATTAAATATATTGTACAATTAATAAAACTGAATATAAAATAGTTTTATCATGACAAATAAACAACTGGATTGAAATTATCGGCAGGTTATGAAATTTAATATATGCAATGTTAAAACCGACAAGCATATATTGCTTTAACTTGCTAAGCTCGGAACGTTGTAACACAAACTTTAGTGTATCTACTGATCAGATACTCTACAGAGGCTAAATCAATTAAAAATTAAAATTATTTTGATAACTCCGTGTTAATTTTCTTTTATTTCAAATTTATGATTGTAAAGACAAATATTGAATCTTCTTGTTATTAATTAATGTCATATATACCCAATATAATACCCAGTTTATTGGTGGGTTTAGAATTTTGCAATACGATTATGTATCTTTTTTACATCATCTGACAAGTGTGGAAACCAGTAAGATGTGTCAAAATCAATCGTCAATGAGGCAAGAAAGTGGTCATTATAAATTTGAATAGAAATCACTGAAACTCTGAATTTGGTATTATTGGATATACTAATTGCTTTGATTTAATTTAACTTTCAACGGTTTCACGATATTACGTCGGTTAAATTAAAAACTTCAATAACTTTTTTTTGGTATATCGATCCTATTTCAATTTTTTTTTCATGTAATAGTTTTTTTTTGATATTTCACATAAAAGTACAAAATATATCAGGAAAATATATTAACTAAGTATAACTAAAGCTATGAGTAAGAGAGTGAGTAGGCATAGGATATACATGTGGTTCCGCTCAATGTCAACAATTGTGTACAAGTGTCCATTTCTTTCAGTGAATTTGCTCAATGCTCACACAAAAATAACACTGTAATTTATGCAGTAATCAGTTAAAATCAGTATCAGCAGCGAGATCAATTAAAAATCCCGCCCTGGCAATCCACTCGACAGAAGAAAATGTACAGAATACAAAAATTCACTTCACACTTAATACCTCATTTTCATAATATCTGATACATACATAAAACCCGATTGAAATTCTAATCTTAGAATAAATGTCTGCAATAATTTCTTTCATCTACCAATAGCTAACGCCATGAAAATTTTATCCTAGTCTCCGGCATAGCAATGTATAACTGCCCAATTACCCAACATTGCGTTGCTGGTTTTAAATTGCTATTTTTTGAACTTCTAATTTAACAAAGTTAAATTTACCAAATACTGTATGTTTTACTGAGAGTTTTAAGAGTGTATGACAAATAAATGTTGATCAATACATTTTCAAAATTTCAAATTTAAGGCTTAAATTCAAGTTTACAAATGCAAAACATCACGCTTCCAGAATCCACGAGTGAATTCCATATTCATCATGGTTATTATATTAAAATTATGTTTTATTAGAACACTTTGTAATTTTCATAAAATGCGTAAATAAAAACATCCTTCTTAGCATCTTTGGCATTCCTTCTTGCTATTTCAAATTTAGATTAAGTTAAAAAAAGTTCATCTCGACCATAAACCTCATACCTTTTCGTAACAAATAAACTGCAAATACTGAAGATACATATTAGCATTAAGTTAATTTAGTAAAATCTGTATAATATACCTGGTTTTGGTAGTTTCCTGTGGTAGTAACTCATTTAGAATACTAATTGCTAAATGTAATTTTCGAAACTATTGCTTAACTTGGTCAAACTAATTAGTATAGTACTTTCGTATTAATCGTATATATCACGACACATTTAAGTAAGCAAAGTATATATCTGTAGTAATTTTATTTGGTATAAAATATTAGATTTGTTGAAATATTGTTTTATAAAATTGAACACTTTTTGTCTTATAACGAGTTCAATATATTCTTGTAATCTAAAAAATCTTAGATCCACTTGCAACCTGTTATTTTTTGTTATATTAGCAGTATTTCTAAAAAACAAAAAATGATTCCAAAACTTGTGAAATTCAGTAATATCTTATTATATTGTCCACCTTTTACTGCTCTGAACCCAACGCGGAATTAAGGGAGTTACACCGTGAGCATGTGTTGGAAATAAGTAATTTCTCCATAGCATTCTCAATTTTCTCCAACGATTTTTCGAGTCTTGTAAAACGAGCTTCAGAAATAGATGTAGCTGAGCTCACTTGAGTTTCCCGTTGTTCCGAAACTTTTTCATCGATACGATTCAAAACAGTTTGAAGATTCTGAATCAATTTACTAATTCTAGGTGGAAACTCGTCAAATCCTTCAGTACTCCTCGTAAGCACACCTTCCATTTTACTGTGCATTTTGATTTTGTCGTTATTGTAGTAATCCACGGTATGAGCGTCCAGGACAAAGAGAGTAACTTCATATGGATTTTTGTCAATTAATTCAGTGACATTATCCCAGCGCATTTTTTGTAGACTTTCGCCGTTAATTTCGAATATTCTGTCATTTTCTTGTAGGCCAATTCTTTCAGCAATTGTGTTCGGGTATACATTTACGATTTTGTAGTACCCAATGACCTCATCAAGTTCGTAAGCGAATCCGTAAATCTCATTTGAGGAGAACTGAAAAAATTAACAAAATTTAGAAATATATGCATTTAAGGCTAATCTAAATTTGAAGTTGTTAAATAAATTACAATTGCTACATAAATTTGGTAATATTTGGTAATTAATTAAATTTGGTAAATGTAAATTCGGTAATTTTATTTGTTTGCTATTTTTACATAATGCTTCTACCGTAACGATCTTTGTGAAATACTCAACTGACTATGATGACAAATGCAACTGAACTACATTCGAGAGGAATAAGGAAATTGAGTAAACTAAGAAGCTAGTTAATTCTAACTTGTAATGTAAAAAAGACTATTTGTTTGAGTAGAAAAATCTCACCAATCGATTACAAACTGTAATCGTAAACAACATTATTTCAATTCCTTACCCTGCACAAGTGAAGCAGTCGTGGACCAACGTTTCGAGTCTCAATATCAATGCAGCACGACATTTGAAATAGGTTCTTCTCGAAAAATGTTTCAAATGAGAAAAAAAGAGGCAAAGTTTTTTGGGCTCAACTTTATAAATAAATGCAAAGGCATTTTGTGCAGCGTGGTTTTGAAGAACAAAAGCTTTTGAAAATGGAATTCCAAGAACTAGAGAATATATTTTTAGGTTTGCAGAGTAGTAGCATGTAACTGATAATCTCGAATTCACAAAAGTAAGCTATCAAGCACCAGCTACGTTTTTTAGTTACAATTAAAATTTTACCTTAAAACTGTCTTATGCATTCATTTAAAAAAAATATTTCAAAGCAACTTCTCGTCAATTATGACGTGAGAGTGCAAATCATGTAAAATTATTTTGTAATTTGGCGCTATTTTGTTTAGGACTATTCGATTAACAGAAAAATCTCTGTTACTTTTTGAGCTTATATAATTCTTTTTTTGATGCTATTTGACATTGGCCTATAGGCCTGGTCAATGTTTGCGTGTGCCAGTGAGTGGGGGAGGGTGGTCTCGGTCTGTTGAGTTAACTGAAAAGTTCCGAGGTCTGAAGCTAATGGACTTTCTGCTGGGCAATGAACGTGGGGTTGACCACAGAGGAGCCTCTTGCTTAGGCAGAAGCTGAGCATCACCTTACGCATACCCACCCATGTTCAGTTTCCACGACCGCAAATTTTCAGGCCTCCACTCACTACTACCACACCACCATTTTTTTCTGTGCCGGTTGCTGTGCTGGTGCCGGGATTAGATCCCGGAACCTAGCCAAGTTATGAGAAGGATCCTAACCCTCCGGACAACGGGCCGAGGGGGGAGCTTACATAATTAAAACAAGGTTCAAAGAATGTACACAGTGTAATTTGGAGATTCTTAAGGCCGAAGAAAATTGAAACAATTTAACAACACATCGACAATCAACTTGTACTTCCTACACTTCAACCTGATACATATATTGTTATTTTCACTTAACCTACAACACCTTAAAAATTATTTTATACGTAATGCCACCTTATAATCTGCTTGTACAAGAAGTAAATTTTGATTATGTCACGTGTAATGGCGGGAAGAAAGAAGGGGGTTCAGTCAACATCTTTTAGGCCGGCTGGATGCTATGGCTCTCAATACTTATTTCTACATTAACAGCTGGAGTAGTAATACGTATCAGCCCCGTATAAACATTGTAAAGTACAAACAGTTGCCATATTTTGAGGTGGAATCTTCTTTGCTCCTCTTTCTTCTGTAATACTGAATCTTAGCGCCTCATATTCACTTATGCCGTTTTGACTCCTTAGAATTTTGTTACGGTTGTCATAGTTACTGTTCCCAAAAGTTTCATGACATCGGACAGCACAGCACCGAAGACCATTGTTCTTTGAAGTCGATGGCCGAGCTTGTACAATTGAACTACACAATTTACACACTCTCTACAAACTCCCCTACTATAATGTACACGTAAAATAATTACCTAAAAGAAAGAAGATGCCAATCTCTAGTGCTGGGTAAAGTGGAAATGTTTTAGTGAGACCAAAGTAAATATCTCCATTTAAAATTCATCCTGAAAGAATAAGGGTTTGAGCTCATGCGTGTTCCCATTCAAAGCGAAGCAAAAAATGTGTAGATTGAGCTTACGTGTAAACTCCAATCTCTCCCTCCTCTCCCACTACGCTGACCCATTTACGCACGTTTCCGCCTTTATCTATATAGTAATTATAGTACACAATAGCTATGAAAAATAGGGAGACAATTTTTATTGCATTTTCTCAGCATCGAAGACTGTATCTAGAAGTAACCAGGATAAGTAAATTTACTTTCTCGCAATACAACATACAGACAGGAATTTAGATTGAAGATCGGCCACTTTCATTTTACCGCTTTCAACTAGTGCAGTTTGCATAAAATTTCTTATAAATCAAATTTATTATAACATTTCCGTACTTGCTACTGCGAATGACATAAGTGCAAAAGCTATTCCTCGAGCAATGTTATCAACCAAAGTCAGCTTAGCTTTTCCCTCCATGTGATAAAAAGCGCCAATTGTACATTTCAAAACTGGAAGCGATTCCAAAGTTTTTTCCGTTTCAAGTTTTTCTTGTCTAGAAAGTAATGTGTTATCATTAGCAGACAATCCCAAGTTCCTGTGAAAGTTCCTAGATATGCTGTACACTTGTGACATAATAATTGCTCCTGGCACGATGATTAAAATTAATGTGAACAAGTACATGAAAAAGAAACTGTAGACAGTAAGCGTTAGGACATCTCGCATTCGTATTACGCAATATGCAGTAACAAATACTGCAGATACAGTTGCCAGTTTCATAGTCGGTATAAATAGAGAACCAAAAGCAATGTTATGTGCGCCATTATGTATTACCATAAATCGATATATTTTGATACAGTCTACTATTTGTGCCAAGCTATTTCTGGACTCAATGGGCCACTGTACGCTGTAATAAATAAGATTAGTTTAGTTGAAAAATATTTTAGTTCCAACATTTTATATTTTAGGTGTTCTCTTTTGCAGTTAACAACAATACAACATAATGAGAATTACATACCAACACTTTTGTAGCCAAAACATTGAGATAAAAACTGATGGGACAAAGGCGGCAGAGACGAACATCAAGTCATGAAAATTAAAAATACAGTATAAAAATAGCCCTAACATATATAGAACAAGCACCCATCCTCCAGTCTGCACCATCAAAGCGCCATTTGTCATCCAATTCTGGAGGGTAGCAAAAATTGTACAAATTCCGATAGAAATAAGAACTCCAGCATAAGCGTATCCCCTCATTCTCTTCGTTAATACATTCCCCTCCCAATAGACATTCCCTGGTACCAAAACCAAACATTTAAATTAATGAAAAGTTAAAATTTTTGTTGTAGTGACATACTAAATATGAACTAGAACACGTGCACTGTCACAGAATTGAACACTTTTAGTCATTATCTATTCTCTACCTATACCTATAATATTCTTGTAGAAGTAGTGGCAACAAATATAAAATTGTTGGTTTCTTTCAATATTTTTAAAACGATTTAAAATTTCCAGTTCAAATGACCAAGCATCTAATCACCACAATTACGAGCAGTATAGACTCCGCCGAACTAATTAGTTAATAATTTGACAAATATTGAAATTTCTAGTAACTGAAAAGGTTGAGATTTTAACGACCATTTGAAAAGCTAAATGAGCGTTATTTGACATTCCCGCAAAGCGGATGGTCAACATGTAAAAGAGAGGTGCGAATGTTGGAGGGATCAGGACTCATTAGCATAAATGTTGTCATCAAGCGGGCACAACAGACTATCAGTAACATCCCGCTGTTTTACGGGCCTATTCCATGAAGGGAGGGCACCCACCAGACGTGAGGTACGGCCGTAGATTTTGCCTGATAACGGCAGTGACTCTATGCGAATGTGGGCAGTCTTCTCAGTTCTGACAAAGTCTATTAGGAAACCTATCGGCTAATTTTCATATTCTCTGTCTGTGTATGCATAATCACGGAGATACGGACATACAAAATGTCTGAGGCAAGGTAATTCGTTTAAACAAAAAACAAATAGAAAATGCGTTTTTGTGGCTGGTTGGAAAATTTGAACCTCCGCTCTCATGTTGGCTAGTGGAGAGATACAGACGCTTTAACCACTAGACCAATACCGCCAAACCATTTTAATAATAGGGCTTAATAATATAGCTTAATTCCTATTGGGATATTAAAAACTTTGCGTTTTCAAATTTAATTAGAATTTAGCTAAAAAATTAGTCCAAAACTGAGTTTCCATCATTATCGTCATCAACATGAACTACGTAATCTATTATTTCAACATGAAGCAACGCTTCTAGCATTTTTCAGCGATTTTGGTAGCAATTTATGCCTATCGTGAAATGTCAATTTACAAGCTTCGGTGGTTTATTTACCAATGCTTTTTGGTTTGTAATCTGACACACGCACGCACAACTTTCAATGTATGTTTATAAGAGGGAGCTCACTACCTATTAATTAGGATTGTAAGACTCACGCCAAGCATGCGCTAGAATGGCATATTTCGGTCGCTCCTAGAAAAACAGCGGGATAATTTCTCGGGATAACCCTCTGCGTTTCCCGTTTAAACCTCCCTGACTTTATTGCAAACTGTAGTAAAGGTAAAAGATCGTTATTTTACATTCCCGCAGAGCGGATGGTCAACATGAAAGGAGAGGGTAGGGATGTGGTAGGGATAAGGACTCATTAGCATAGATGTTGTCATCAAACTGCAAACTGTAGTAGTAAGGGCAGAGGGATTTCTGCTACGTCTTCCTCCGATAGATATGGCCGTTGAAGGAAAAGCAGTCTGTTTTAAGCGTACCCTCCACATCGCATCAGAAAATGGTCTCTGCTTTCCTCCTCTTTCCCACACCTAGTGCAGATTGTGGAGTCTGAGAGTCCCATTTGGTGGAGGTGAAGGGCTAGTAGACAGTGTCCTGTCACTTACATGGCCAGGATCCTGATGGATCTAAGTCCAAGCCGGCAACATAAATCAGCGGTTTTCTTGCTGAAGGTTTTCAGTAGCGCTTTTATATTTCTACAATCTCATCCTTGCTGCCAGCGCTCTACATGACAACGTTTTCTCCACACTTTAATGGCAGTGTGGATAA
>VYYI01000131.1:0-47724 GCA_021029175.1 Bilobella aurantiaca | reverse complement strand
GACTCGAAAACTGTTTTTTGGTCTTGGCCTCGTAATAGGTAATGTTTGAAAGATAATGCTAAAGCGTCAGTACAGTTATTTTAATGTTAAATCATAGTCATTATGATTAGTTAATGCTAAACCGTGATTAAGGTTATTTTAATGTTTGGATTTTACTACTGCTAGGACCGCCATTGGGAGGAGCTTTATGGGACGGGCGTCCGGTAGGTTCAAGGAATTACCTTTACATAAAACTGGAGTTAATTGGGATTGTAAATTTTATGAAAGTTTGTTTATTCAATTAATTACAATTAACTAGCAACAATTAACTATTTTGCAGTCTCCTCGGCGCTTTACTCTCGTTTATGGAGTACTGGGAGCCGTGTCATTTATTGTGGCCATCGTGGGTTTACTGTTCCTGCCACAGAGTCAAGGTGACCATAAAAACGAATTGGAGCGCAACGGCTACACCAGCGGTTTCCGCGTTTTGGGACTTCTCAAGGTCAAATCAGTGCCCCTCATGGGATTTGCAGCGTTTAGCACTGCCGTGACGCTTGGATTTCTCTACGTCACCTTGTCACCTCTGCTCCTCGAGGTATGACCAAAAAGTTTTAGACTTTTGTTTTGAAATTTTGAAACAAATTTTTTGTCTTCGTCATAATTAGTTTGGAATCCATCCTGTGCTACTCGGCGGAATATTTTTGCTCAACGGCGGAATTGCAGCGCTTCTGGCTCCATTCTTCTCCTGTTTAGTAAATGTGACGCATCGCTCGAAACTTTTGACAATTTTTGGAGCAGCGATGATTTTTGTTGGATTTGCGCTACTGGGCCCTGCGACATTTATACCACTGGAAAGGTAAAACTGGAAAAAGGTTCACAGGCTAACAAATGTTAAAGAAAACCTTTTGTTTTGTTTAAAAAACTTGTTTTAAAATTTTAGAACGCCTTGGCTCATATCCATTGGACTGTGCTTACAAGGCCTTGGCATTGCCTCCCTCTGTGCTTCCACCTTTCGGTTTATACTGTACCAAGCCGTGTAAGTACTTTGTAACTTAAGAGAGTTTTTTGAATATTCTGAACAACGATTTTTTTAAAAACGTTTCAACTTTTTAAATTTAGAAAATCAGGCTATGCCGACAACGTCAAGACCTATTGGCTCGTTTCTTCCCTCTGGACGATGCTCTTCTGCGCAGGTATTTTGGTAGGAACAATTTCAAGCGGATTTCTCGTAGACGAGTTTGGATTTCCTCTCGCATCTTGGCTAGTATTTGATCTTCAAATTTTGGTGGTAAGAATTTTAGAAAAAGATTTTTTTTTATCAAAATTTTGAAAAACGCTCACACATTTTTTAAAGGTTATCTTTACTATGACTTCTATCCTGAGTGCTGGAATCATAAAGTACCAGACGAGCCCCAAGCGAACTTCCTACACGGCGCTTGACACAGAGTCCGAACCGCTCCTCGGCTCGGCTCGACGCTCCAAATTCAGCGGTTTTCATCGACGGTCTGAACCGCGGAAGCGCATCACTTCTGATCCGTCTTCCGAGCCCAAACACAGTCCACTCAAGACCTATGGCGGACTTGAAGCGGTCGATAACGAGGGTAGCAGCGAGCCTTAAATAGTCGGGCTCGTTGCTCCTTGCTTTAAATTTAAACTAATAAATATCGGTTTATAATTAGGTAAATTTAATTATTGCGTGTGGTCAAATAGAATTAAGATGGGTGACAATACTTGCAAAGTATCACTAACAATTATTATCAATTGAGAATTCTGAATAAACGAAAGCGTTACGTTTTTCCACTTCAATGATTAGAGGTCCTTCACGTCGTGTTTTTGTGTAATTAGGCGTGATTAATTCACGTCATAAAACTGTTTTAAGTGTTTCAAGGACCCTTAAGTTACACTGATATCGATTATGATTAAGGGCTTTATCGGAGACATGTGACCGTTTATCTACCGGTATATGTTTATTATAGGTTATTTTTTGTAAACCGCTTCTTTTCACAACTCATTTACAAGTTTTCGGTAACTTAAGCGGAAGTGCTCCAAGTGTAAGTTCCAGTAAAATCAAGCATAAAATGAAAAGCGGAAGCGATTTAGAATCGGTGAAGTTGTCAAGGAGCGGCTCGAGGTCATCAAAGGGGCAACGAACCCGTTCACAGGTCGCCGAGTACACAAGCCTTAGTTTTGATGGCTACGAAAGAGATTCCAAAACAGATCCTAAACCTTTGATTCCAAGCTTCAAATCGCTTCCAGCGATTTCTGCAAGTGATTTTAATCCACACCAGAAGTTGGCTGAAGATTCAAATAAGTTTACGAGACGACAACTAATAATTCTCCTAGTTTATCCATTTACCGAATTCTGCACTGGAGCTGTAATTAGCTTGCAGGTAATTTTAGAACATATTTTTTTTAAATTCAAAACGCTGGAATTGTGAGCTGTTGCGTGAAATTTGTCTGGCTTGAAAAATTGTAATACTTCTACAAGAAAGTTTACGGTAATATTTTCTCCTGTCAATGTTTAAGGCACCGTTCTATCCAGCAGAGGCGGAGAAAAAGGGCGTTACAGCCAGTGAATATGGAGCAGTTTTTGGAATTTTTGAATTTACCGTATTTCTAGTCTCTTTTGTATATGGAAAATATGTAAGAATTTTTGAAATTTTGATCAACTTTATTTTAATACCAAATATGTTTTTTTTTACGTATTTTTTTAAAATAAAAAGATTGGTGTTATTGGACCTAAATTCGTTTACAATATGGGCCTCTTTTCCCAGGGAGTTTGCTCAATTCTCTTTGGGTAAGATTTTCAACCTTTTTTTAAATTTAAAAAAGCTTTTTAAGTTTTTAAAACATTTGTTTAATTATGAATTTTGTAGTTTTCTGGATCGTATTGACGGGCGCACGTCATTCTTCGCTTTTTCAATGGTCACAAGAGTCGTAGAAGCGTTGGCTGGAGCTGGCTGCCTGAACGCTGCGTTCACGATTATAGCGCTCGAGTTTCCCAAATCGGTTGCTACCACCTTTGCAACGTAAAATTTTTAAAATTTTAAATAAGCTAAAAAAAGATTGACATTTTAGAAAATGTTGTTTATGGTTTTGACATTTTAGAATGGAAATGCTGTTTGCGGTTGGATTAACGTGTGGGCCAATCATCGGCGGAGCTCTATTTGACGTGAGAAATATTTAGGAAGGCGCAGGCGTAGCAGGCCTTTTAAATTTTTTTTTTTTGAAAATTTTTTCAAATGAGCGTTTTTTTAAAATACAGGTAGGAGGATACCCCTTACCATTTTTCTTTGTTGGAGGTCTGCTCATCCTTACGTCTGCATTTACTTACCTTGTGCTTCCAACTCCAATTGATTCCAATGCGCATGTCAAAGATTCCAAAGGTTTGCTTCAATTTCTAAAAATCCCTGCAATTATCGTTTCGACGCTGAGTATTTTCGCTTCAGCAATTAGCATTGGCCACTTATCAGCAACGCTAGAGCCGCATATCAGAGAGGTAAAGTGAGCAGATTTTTTTTTATAGATTTAATAGATTTTATATAGATTAGATCAAAAAGTGATTTAAAAAAATAAGCTACATAGAACGATTTTTTTTTTAATTTATTACTTTTCAGTTTGAATTAGATTACGTGTTTGTTGGACTAATCATTGTCATCTCGGGAGCCACTTACGCAGTTCTTGCACCAATTTGGTAAATTTTCATACAGTGTTCAAAATAGCTTAATTTAAAATTTTCAAATCAGTGTTCAAAATTTATTTTTAAAATTTGAAAATTTGAAAATTTTCTAAGGGGGTGGCTGTGCGACCGGAAGCCAGCGTTGGACCTCTACATGCTCCTTGGATCTGTCTTTACAATTTGTGGATTCCTACTAATTGGCCCCGCCCCTTTCCTACCGCTTGACAAGCAAGTGAATATAGGCTGAAGCTGTTCTAAATTATTGTGGTTTCAAAATTTTACATTTCAAAATATTTAAAAAAATCTTCCAGGAAACTTTGGATACTTTGCGTGGGATTGGTTTTTCATGGGATTGGACTAGGTGGAAGTTTAGTGGCTTCTTTCATTAAGTGCCTCGCAACTGCCAAGTAAGTAACGGCTAATTTTATTTAAAATTTCAACTAATTAAAATTAATCTTAATTAATTAATGGTAATTGATTTGAATTAATTTCCATTTTAGGGAGCATGGCTTTCCCGACAGTGTGAGCACTTACGGTATGGTCAGCGGATTATTTACTTCGTTTTTCTCATTGGGAAATTTCGTGGGTCCGACAATTTCTGGGGTAAGGGAAATTTCTTTTAATTAATTGAATCTTAATTAAATCATTTACAAATAATTAAATCACAATTACTAAAAACGTTAAAGGTGCTTTATGACGCCGTGGGATTTCGAAACGGAACACTTTTTGTCATTGTTCTGCACGCTCTCGTGGTAAGTAATTTATAAATCACCTAAACACGTTCATTAGTTGGCTTCAAGCATGTCAAAACTTAAAAAAAAATACAACAAAATTTGAAAAAAAAATCTACTTTTTTAAATTTCAAACAAATTTTTCTTAGGTAATTCCGCTGGCCTACATGATCTTTTGCGCAAAGAAAAGTGAAACTCGTGCTACAAATTCGGAGACTAAGCCACTTCTAGGAACTCACAACAATTAAACATTATTTAATTTTACAGTAAATTAATTAAAGTTAGTTGAGCAATTTTCATCTAAATTGTGATCTTAGGCAAATTTCAAAAGACTGAATAAAAATTCATGTTTTTGTTTACTTATTTTTTTGAAATTGACAAAGTTTAGAACACAATTGTGCAGTGGTTTGTTTTTGTAACTTTGTTTTTCCAGAGATTGCCAGATTCCAGAGGTTTAATGTTGAGGGTATAATCTATTGTTACAGTTTTTGATAGTGGCTTATCTAGCAACTTCTTCAATTGTGATTACTATTTGTAGACCTCATCTCCAGCCCTCCACTTAGCAATTTACTACATTTTTAAAACGTTTTTTTTAATGCAGGTTTAAATGTAGTTAAGGCATAATGTCAAGCGAAAGTGATTTCCAGCGTTCTCCGAATAGGGATCAGCGATCACCGAGAAGCAATGCTTACCAAAGTGGCAGCGATTCCGACCGGACTCGAGCAGAACCCCATCACATTACCTTTAGTTTTGACGACTATCAAATTGACTCAAAGACGCTGGGCACTACTCCCGCGAACGAAGTAATAATTCCTAGTTTAACATCGCCTCCAGCGATATTAAAGCGTTCCAGCGATTCTAGGCAGCCAGATTCTAGTCCGGACGCTGAAAATGCATCTGTACTTAAATTCTCTCGGAGGCAACTTCTAATACTCTTGACATATTCCTTCACGGAGTTTTTCACAGGGACTGTGGTTAGTTTGCAGGTAATTTTTTTTTTAATTTCACATTAAAAAAATTAGTTTTAATTAATTTTTTTTTGATTTTAGGCTCCCTTTTATCCAGCAGAAGCAGAGAAAAAAGGTGTCACTGCTAGCGAGTATGGAGCAGTTTTTGGAATTTTTGAATTTACAATATTTCTAGTCTCGTTCGTATACGGAAAATACGTAAGCTATTTTTTTTATTTTTAAATCTCGAATTTAAAGAATTTTTTAGAAATTCTTTTCTAAAACAAGATGAGTGCAGTGGGCCCAAAATTTGCATACAATCTCGGCCTCTTCGTCCAGGGAGCGTGTTGCGTGCTGTTCGGGTAATTCAAAAAATGGTTTGAAAAATGTTTTAGAAAATGGCTTGTGTAGCTTTTTTTAAATTTTCAGAATGCTTGACCGCATTGAAGATCGTACAATGTTTTTTGGGTTTTCAATGGTCACAAGAATCATAGAAGCCTTGGCCGCCGCGGCGTGCATAAATGCCGCCTTCTCAATAGTGGCACTTGAATTTCCAAAATCCGTGGCCACAACCTTTGCAACGTATTTCAAAACAAAAGAATTTCTATTATTATTATATTTGCTCATTATTTACCTGTGAATAACATTGTGTAGGATGGAAACGCTTTTTGCCGTTGGGTTAACTTGCGGACCTATCATTGGTGGAGCTCTATTTGAGGTTACGCACTAAATAATTAATTACAATGCGCTTATAATTAAATACGCTTAAGCGATTAAATTTAAATTACATTTTAATCGCAGCTTGGCGGCTACTCACTTCCGTTTTTGTTTGCGGGAGTTCTGCTAATTCTTACGTCAATTTTTACGATATTTGTCCTTCCAACGCCCATTGACACAAATGAAGGGCTCGGCAACTCCAAGGGTCTCTCAGATCTGGTACGAATTCCAGAAATATTTGTGGCAGCATTCAGCATTTTCGCTGCTGCGCTGAGTATTGGCCATGTAGCAGCTACGCTTGAGCCGCATCTTCGAGTGGTACGAGCGCATTGATGCCAAGCAATATATTTATAAAAAAAATATAATTTATTTATTAAATAATTTCTGATTTATCAAAATTAAAGTTTGAGCTGAGCCCTATATTTGTTGGACTCGTGATTGTCATTTCGGGTGCGACGTACGCGGTTCTTGGTCCACTTTGGTACGTTTTCAATTTTAATTAAATATTAAATTAAAATAATTAACTAACCTTAAAATCAAGTTATTGAACTAATTTAAGGGGGTGGGTATGCGACCGGAAGCCACATTTGTTGAACTTTAACATGATGCTGGGCTCTGTATTCACAATTGTTGGATTTTTACTAATTGGTCCAGCTCCATTCATGCCCTTTGACACGTAATTTAAAATTTTCTAAAAACTTAAAAATACCAAAAATTTCAAAAAGAAATTTCTGAAGTAGAGTAAAAACTTTTTAAAAACAGAATTCTATGGGTCCTTTGCGTTGGGTTAGTGCTTCATGGAATTGGACTCGGTGCTTGTTTGGTCTCTTCCTTTATTAAGTGCCTCACAATAGCAAGGTGAGGAAGCAATGCTTGTGTTTGGTTAACTACTTAATTAGTAGTTAAATTGTTAATTAACTACCCAATTAAGTTAAACTAAAATTAATTAATTCTTAAGTTCTCATGGATTTCCTGACAATGTTGCTACGTATAGCTTGGTCAGCGGAATATGGGCTTCGTTCTTTTCATTGGGAAATTTTATAGGACCAACTCTCTCCGGGGTAAGTTTGCAATTTAAAAACTTGTTCTGAATTTAATAATTTCATTTAATTCATTTTAATTAAGAAAAAATCAATGCAAACCTAATTAGTTAAATAATTGTCAGGTACTGTATGACACTGTTGGCTTTCGGAATGGAACTCTCTTTGTCATTGGTCTTCACTCTATTGTGGTTAGGATGAAAAACTCAAACTAAATAAACTTACTTAACTTTAAGCTAATTAACTTACAGGTAATTTTACTGACGTGCATAATGTGCTTTGGCAAGAAACCAAGGACTGGAAGCAGGAAGCGCTTAAGCGATTTTACCGAGAGCGATCCCCTCCTCGGGACAAGCAAAACTTATACAAATACAAATCGTTAATTAATCACTGGTTTTATTCATCAGTATAAATTATTAATTTTAATCATTACAAGGGACAACTTTCTAAAATTACATAAAGACTGATGAAATTTGTTTTTGTTTTTAATACTTGATGAGTTACTTATTACATTGCTATTAGCTAATTAGCAAACAATACTTAAATATTTAAAGCAATGCTTGATTGTTGGGTACTTAAGTTGATTTAAGGGCCCTCCAACTCCGTGATTAATTTCAGTTGACAAAATGCTTTTCACCTTGAGTCAAAACGTTTGGTCCTTCTGCCTAATATTTTTACTGATTGTTCAAATTCAAAGCTTTAGTGTCACCGTGCGTCAAAATCGCTTCAAATTACCTGATCAACCAATCAGGAGAGACGAAGAAACTCATTTCATCAATGATGACATGCTGTATGACTACGAGAGTGGAGAGGTAAATTTTCTTTTTAATTTTGAATTATTTTTAAAACAATATGATTGATTATTTTTAAAATTTAGTTAATTTTATAATTAACTAATTAAGCTAGTTGACTATTTGTATTTTCCTAGGAGCGGACAGGCGATCCCGAAAAGAAAGCGTGGTTCCGGGGAAAGTTAATAAATTTCAAGCGAAGGCTTAGAAAGAAGATTTACCACACTGAAAAATGCTTGTACAGAAACGAAGATCGTATACACGAATGCTTTAGACATATGTTCTAAAAAGTTAGAAAAAGTGAATTTAGCATTCTAGAAAATAATTTGGAACAAACTGTACAGTTCATTGACCCCAAAATAAAAGACTTCTCCTGCTATTCCCACCTGTTGCAAACCATTAATTAAGATAATGAATTAATTTTAATATATTAATGAATTTTAGCAATTAACGCCGAAAAGTTATAAATATGAGCCAGATTTCCCAATTGCTCTCAATTTTTCTTGTCATTGTTATAACTTCGCCGCGCATTTGCTAAAAGTATTTTAATTTCAGTTCTGTCGTTCAATATGAGGTTGTTTTGTGTCCTGTTCCTGGCCAGCGTGGCCCAGTGTCAGTTCTTTGACCCTGTCCTCGACGACAAAACGTATTTGGACAGAATCGACCAGCAGCTTGTGACCGAGGTGGAGAACTCGGCGGCGCAACTGCTACAGCAAGCCAAAGTGACCGAAAAGGCCACCAACTCCTACATTTCCATCAAACTCAAGGACAATGTCTTCAAGGTTGATTTGAATTTTCACAATTCAAAAAAATTGCTTGAAATTATGTTAAAAAAAAGATTAGCTTGAAATTAAAAAAAAACTACCTGAAATTTTAAAAATTTTAACAACTTTTAACGTGGGTTTTAAGCATAGTAAATCTAATAATTTTAGTGACTGGCATTTTATTATAACATTGCAAATTCACGTAAATGGCGAGTAACATATACAGAAGCGGATGTTTACGAATTCTTGTGGAATATAGAATTACTTTTCTAAATACTAATTAATTAATTGCTATTAATTTCAACGTTGCAACCAATTTGCAGAAATTTCAGCTTTTTTTTTTAATTTAAAAATGAAAAATTGATAGTGATAAATGAGCATATAAAATGGCTTCAATTGAGTTTTTAAAAGCAAAGTAGAGCGATTAGTCAAAAGTAATTTTATGTCCAAAACAATTTTATGACCATCTAGCAAATATTATGCAAACTAAATGCAAATACGTTACTTTAATCGCTTCAGGCGCTTCGGACATTGGCAATTGCCCGATTTACTGAATACGAAGACACCGTGGCTAAGAGGGCTGGAAGGCAAGAGAGCGGCAGCGCTGGCAGTTCCGGTGACAGTGACACCGCTGATTCCGAACAAGCAGAAGGCGGTGACGACGATTCCGCCACTGAAAAGGCGACCACGCCCCTCACCGGCCTCGGCACCGCTGTCAAAATCAACCAAAACGTACTTTTTAGAAATTCTAATAATTTAAAAGTCATAGTTCTGTTCATAGACTATGAACCGTATAACAGGTTTTCCAATTTATTGGAGAAGCCATCAAAACAATTTTCAAAGGCGTCGGAGGGAAGCGTAGTTTTGGCCGCGAAGGAATCGCTTCTTCCAGCGTTTCCAGCCCCTCCAGCGCTTCGTCGTCCCTTACTGCTGCTCTACCCAACCTGATGACGAAACCCTACTCTGAGCAACTCATCGGGATCCTCGACATCTTAGCAGTAGAAAATAGTGGGAAACCCCTCAAGATTGATCCGAAGAGAAATCCCTTTAACGCTCTCTTCGGAAACCGCCGCGGTCGTAAGCCCTCTAAAATTTCAAAAATGTCTTCCACGGTTTTCTAAAAAAAAATCGTTTTCAGGGGATGAAGCAACCGTGGTAGCCGAATATATCGAAACCCTGCGTCAGAGTCATCCACATCTATTTCCTGAGCTCAGCCGCGGTGTTTCCGAGCCACAGCGCCTCTTGGCGGCCATGTCAAAAGTGGTCTCTGGTATCCACGAAGATATTTAGACCGACTTCCACGGTGAAGCTGTTTAGCTAATTCAAATAATTAAGCTTAATTAGACCACTTTTACTTAATTAGTTCTCCAGATGTTGGGCTAATGTTGAACTAATCCCCGTGCAGCATCAAAAGGAGAATATCAATCCGTTTTTATTTCATGTCATGGAGTAAAGTATTCGCAAAAAAAACACGTTGCAAAGATTGTCTAAAGAAAATGAGTTAATTTTAAAAACAACCTAGCGTTAGTTTCACCCCAAATTGGTCAATTGCGAGGAAATCGAGCATGCGCTGAAAAGTTTAGAATCACAATTCACAACCACGAATATTCGAAAAAGAAAACTATAAAATTAAACTAAACTAATTAGCTAGAATTAATATCTAGAATATCCAAGGATGAATTGAACGTTTGTGATTTAGGAGGAAACGTTGTTTCTTGTGTCATATTCGTCTGCTCCACTTTGAAAATTTTTCAAAGAGATTTTATAATTTGTTTAAAAAAATTGGTGTGAATCCAATCTAAACGGTTTTAACTTCAGCCGCTTCTTCATCGTCTTCTGGCTTCACAATTTGGTAGGTAATGAGATACTCCGGATACGCCTGTTCGCCTCTAAAAAATTGAACACATTCAATTAATTAATATTAATTAATTAATGACAATAATTGATCATCGGTTACTGTCATCAGGTTAATTAGGTTTAAATATGTCCCATACCTGTAGACTATGGATTCCGGATAGGTAAGACCTCCAGCCGATGGTCTTCCGACCACCGAATGATGTCCTGGTGGAGAATGGGCCATTTTCATAGCGCTGAATTGAAGGAACGATTTTCCAAGCGTAACGCGACAGAGAAGGAGTTGGCGATGACAGACATAGCAGCTTCTGTCTTTGTGCACTGGACATCCCATGCCACCTCCGATTCCATACACGTACTGATTACTCTTCGAAGAATGTTCAGCAAAATAAATTCCAGCTCCAAACATTCCCCTATAAAATAACCCCAATTAACAAAATAATTATTTGAAATTAAGAAATCATATAACAATTAACTTAACCATTTAACTTAACATTTAACTTAAGTAAGGTATACAAGTGTACCAAGTAGTACTTAACAGTATTTTCTGATCTTACCCAATATAAGCGTGTCTCTCATCAAATCCTTTGTGAACAATTGCTGCAATAAATGGAGATCCATGAAAAAGCATTTTCTCGTTAGGCCCCTCACGACCGTTCTCTTCCCCAACCTCCGTTCGGCGATGAACGTAGCGTTCCCAAAGTTTCGGATTTTTTACTTTTTGAATCTAAAACTCAAAACATAGTTTTAGAACAAGGCTTGACAAAATGTTGGACTAGAAACAGACCTTAACGACATTGTATCTCGAGAAGATTCCACCGGCATGGCCATTGTCCCTATGATTTCGTATTGTCGCCTGCATCTCCTCCTCCACGGCCAAGAACTCACGGTCGTCTCGACCCAGTTCAATGAGCATGGTCCCTCCGCCCATGGTCGTTCGCCACTTGTCAATGCCCTTGACCAAGAGGTGCCGATGACCATAGGCTGTGACCCCGATGCCCTTGAGGTCATCATGTGTCATCTCCGCCAGAATTTCCAGTGTAATTTGTTCTCGGTCAAAAATATCCTTCAGGTGATCCAGGCCAAGGGACGAAAGAAATGTGGGAAAACCCTTCAAGTGAGGTAGGGCTCCCTTAAGGGCACCTTCCCCTTCGTCTGCCCCGCCGTCTCCGCCTCCAGACGAGAGAAGAGATCGAATGGGAATGAGAAAAGGATTTCCCGAAGGCATTATCACAGTTTCATTGGCTACGGCTGAAGGGGCAGGGGGCCCTGCAGGGTCATTGGATGGTTGAGAAGTGCCGCCATTACTTGGAAGATGTATAATTTTGCTTCCACCTTTAGCGGCTGGAGACCCTTCGGCAAGAGATTCGAACTGGCGCATTGCGTCGTAAAGGAGACTTCTCACGTCCTCAGCCACAGACAGATCCAAAGCTGAAATATTGTTTTAAATACAAAATGTGTCATTTTATGCTTAGACTAATTTTCTATGCAATTAGAAACTATGACTAAGACTAAAGACTATGACACTAATTAATGACTAAGAAACTAAGACTATGCAATTATGCTTACTTTTTTACGCTAAAACAATATTTTAGTTGGTTCAGGGCCTATTTGTGCTACCCCAATTTTTTTTTTAAAAGTGGTAACATTGATTCTTATTACAAAAATACGAAGAGTGCAAGTTTTGAACTACGGCATTAGTAAAACTTTACCAAAATTGTTGATTAGTTTTTAATTTTTAAATTTCTTACGGGTATGATTTTCTTGATTTTTTAAAAACGGGTCTGCACCGTGGGCGAGGAGCAGGGAGCATAAATGCGTTCGAGATTTTTGAGCACTTTCGTGTAGCGGTGTGAAACCTGTTTAAACAAATTTAGACGTGTACGAAAAGAATTTTGAATCGCTTGCCAGTTTTTGGGAGTTTCTTACCCCATTTGTCTGGAATATTGATGTGGCTATTGTGCTTGATTAGCAGAGCTGCTATATCAAGGTGGCCATAGGATGAGGCGTTATGCAGTGGAATTAGTCCTAAAGCGTTTAAAAAACTAGTTATGTAATTCTTAAATAGCTAGATTTTAAAATGCAAAATGTGTTGTGTTTTCCAATCCATATAACTCACCCCCTTTGTCTTTACTATTCACATCACAGCCCGGAATGCTCAGTAAGTATTCAGCAACTTCCAAATTGTTGTATCCGCTGAAAAAAAAATATTATTTAATTGTAATTAGTTAATTACAATTAGTATTTTTAAATGATGCCTTACCAGGCAAGATGAAGCATTGTACTGTGGCGACCATTCGGATCTCGAACGTTAATATTCTCTGGAGTCACTAATTTCTTAATCTTCTCCAAATTCCCCTTTTTGGCAGCCTCCAGCAGGGCAGAATTGGATTGTAGGAGATCAGCAATATCTTCATCTTTGCAGAGATCCATTGGGAGGTTTCCATCTCGATTACGCTTAGTCGGATCAGCGCCATTTTGAAGGAGGTACTTCACGATTTGGTACTTCGACTTGGCTACGGCTTCGTGAAGGGGCGTGTACTTCCACAAATCGGCGGCATTCACGTTGGCACCTGCCTTGACCAGCAACTCTGTCACTTCCATATGTCCATAGCTAACGCTGTTTAAAAAATAATAATACAAGGTTAAATCAATGTGTAAAACACCAGTTTGAAGTTTTCGCCTTGTTTAAATCGTGTTTTCTTAAAAAAAACGTTTACCTATTATGAAGGGGATTGAGAAATCCTTTGTCTTTGGCGTCTACGGAAGCTCCCATCTGAAGGAGATACTCAACTACGGCAATTCGGTTGAAACCACTGGCAAAATGCAGAGCTAAATGATTGCAAGAACAATTTAGGTTAGTTCAAGATTTAAGAAATTATTTTGTAATGAGAAAATATTTTTAAGATAGTTTAGAGCAACTATTTCCAAAACCGGAGACAAACGTCATCAATATTTCCAAAAATTATGAAACTCGGGACAGTTGATGCCCTTAAGTACCTTTAGTTTTTGTACTTACTTTTGGCATGTATCATTTACTACGACGAATGGCATGTATCAAACTTACCGGATTTGGAAATAGTTACTCTTTATGTTATATTTCTTAATTTTTAATTTTTTAGAAATATACATATTACAAAATTTGAAAAGGTCTTACGTGTCGAATTTCGTCCATTTATATCTCGGCAGTTGACGACGTCAGGACGTTCTGAGAGAATGTTCATGACCGTGTCAAGGTCACCGCTTCGACTGGCTTCGAGTAATCGATATTCGATATCCACAATTAGCGGTTCTAAACGTATTTGGTTAGAAATTAGGCTTTTAAACATAATAACACATTTTTAATAAATTTAAAGTGATATATTGAAAAAAGAGATCTTACCGTGGAGAATTTTAATGAAACAAGACGATGCCAGTTGGGCAGCGGTGTAGCCTTGATGAGAAGTCATCAGCGTATCCGCTCCAAACGACCTAAGCAGCCGACATCCCTGAATATTATCACCACGAGCGCAGCGATGAAGTGCTGAAATAGATCACTCGCTGTGATGGACACGTAATAACTTTATATTCTCAAATTTTGCTCTTACGTGTCTCTCCATTTGCGTCAATGGCATTTAGATCTGCACCATTCTTGAGGAGGAGTTCCATGATATCGACCAAGTCATTTCTATCTGCTGCCAAATGCAAGGGCGTCTCCCCGTCCTTTGTTTTATCGTTAACATTCGTTCCCTTCTTCACGACGAGCTCAATCACCTTCCGCATCTGCGCTTGAGGCCAACTGACTAGAGCCACATGCAAGGCGTTCTCAAGCGTGAAGGGATGCGTGAACTGTGACACGAACTGATCAGAGTACTTCTTTACTCGGGAGAGGTCACCCGCTCGGACAGCGTTCAGGAGGTTGTGACCCCTGAATTCATAGGTGAGTCTCTCCTGGAGCTGACGAGAAGCAGCAAGGTCAATGGCCGTCTTTGAGTGACAGTTGGGAACAGTGGGGTCAGCGCCGTGACTCAACAGTAAAGAACATACGTCTGCACGTCCTGAGAACAATCAACAGTAACTTGATATTTTGAAAATTTTCGAAATAAGAATTCCCCAATTTTGTTGAGAATATGAAAATTTTAGAAATAAAATTCACCAATTGCTTACCTTTGGAGCTTGCTTCGTGAATTGGAGCGAACTGCCACAAGTCCACAGCGTTTACTGAAGCGCCATGCTGAATTAGCAATTCGCAAATTTCCAAATGACCGTAGGAAGCTATAAAATAATCAATTTTGATTTTAGTAAAACAAAATTGATCGAGGTTCGGTGGACAAAGAAAATAGTACCTGAATTATGCAACGGTACAAGGCCACTGAAATAAACAGAAAGTCAGTAAAAAATGTAATTCAGTTATTGCAAGCAAATGATCAACTTACCCTCTATCCTTTGCACCGAAGTCTGCACCGTGCTCCAGTAGAATTTGAACAATTTTCAATCGATTGTATCCAGCCTTGTATCAACAAAGTTGAACTTCAATTAATTTTTAATTACTTAATGAATATTACTTATAATTAAATAAAGTAGTGTATTAAGTTAAATATAAAGATGTTATTACAGCTAAATGCAGAGGAGTGCTCTTCCGCCCATCATGAGCATGACAGTTGACATTGAAGGGTGTCAAGTACGACAACACTCTGCTAAGAAAAGGACTCAATTAATAAGTTTTCCATTTTCAATCCCTTTCTTGATTCACTTCCATTTAAAACAGATCTGGAAATATTTTGTTTACTTTTCTTCATTTCCAGACCGTGCAGCGTCTAGTAAATGGTGCTTCATGTACTCTCCAGAAAAAACTGCTTGCGTAGACGTTGGATCCGCCAAGTCAATGGCAGTTTTCCCTTCAGAATTGCGTATAGAAGGGTCAGCGCCGTTTTGCAAGAGTACTGCAAAATAGACAGGGTAATAATAGTAGTCAGTCAACCGCAATTTGCAATTGTTATTGTCTCCTTGAAATTACCAATGCAAACATCACACTTTCCCTTGATGCTAGCCTCCATGAGGCCCGTCCAGTTCCAATTGTCTCTACAAATAATGGAGCATTATTTCTAATTATGTGCGTTCGCTGTTTAATTGCATGTTAATTAAGGCACTTAGCCCCATTTTACCTTGCATTTACATCAGCCCCTCTCGCTAGCAACAATCGAACCACGTCGGCGTGACCGAAGGAACAGGCTAGAGGTTTTCATAATTAGAAACAGTTGTCCTCATTTTAAACTTAATTAACTAATTATGTGTTTTAGTTAACCGAACCATTATGAATGGGATGCAGTCCCCCTTCATCAGGATTGTTGATGTAGGCGCCGATATTTAGCAAATGTTCTACAATTTCCTTACGACCGTATCCTGTAACATAAAAATATAGCAACGAAACATGAGAATTTTGTCATTGTCGAGTAAGATGTGCTCGTAACTTACCAGCGCTGAAATGGAGCGGAGTGGACCTTCGGCCGTTCGAGTCTCGTTCATTTACGTTTCTTGAATTGGCTACCTGCTTGACCCGCTCAAGGTCACCGGCCTTACAGGCCTCAAAGAGCCCCTTTAACTGGTCCTTGACTTGTGACCCCTGCCCGGGCACTGGCGTCGGACAGAGGGACGTGGCTGAGTAGGTAACTTGAGTATTTGGTCCAGAAGACATTCCCACGACGCTTCCGCGCCCATCCGGAGAGTAATTGGTCAAATGAAAAGTATTTGTCATGTACGAAGAATTTGGCGAACAGGAACAGTTGCACGAGCGCAGATTGGTTGACGTTCCTACCCCTGGCGTACCCTCGGAACAGCAACTACCATGTCCACTGTGTTTCTGGCCCACCGTGGACGACGCCATTTTGAAAAACTTCACACAGGCTTCAATCCCTGTTTTCTCTCCACGGTGTTCCGGTTTAAGTCCAGATCGAGATCAGCGATACAGATGCGAGTTGTTTGAGTATTTCACTTGAGTTCCAGTCCAGCGATTCAGCGATTCATTTTTGCACTTTCTGTACCTCACGGTAACCCATCCTGGCCAGAAATATCCCTATCGATGAGAGATTTCATCTTGCGAGGACCAACTTGCACTTTCTGGGATATGCCTTAAAAGGCAACAATTTTGAGCCCTGTGAATTGCCAACTTTTGCCAGAAAATTAAGTTGATACAAATTTTTGGCCGTGAGTGAGCTCTCACATTTAATTGGGCGTTAAGTGGTAGTAATTGATTAGGTAATTGAGTTGAGTTGAGATCGAGGTCTTGCGTAACTGGCCGAGTGCGACTTTGTCTTGAGATTTTGCAAGTGAGCCACCAGCTGATTGTGGATAAATAAACAAAAAGAAAGGTGAGAGTGGATGATTGATAATTGGGAGAAGGAGTCGCGTGTCACCTGTATTTTTACCTGACTTCTCACCTGTAAGGAACCGTTAATTGATCCCACTAATTGCTCTCGTTGGCCGTGACGAGATGAGGGAAGAGATGATGACACCTCTTCCTTCCTATTGTTCTCTTAGATGCAAGAAGGGAAGTGAAATGGTCTTTTTTTTTCTTTCTTGCACTGCTTTAGCCCCAGGCGAAAAAAAATACATAAAAATGGGTAGTCTATCACGGTAAGAAATTAGTTTATAATGAAATTATTAATTTTTAAATCATTGAAGATGAAGGCGACTGTTTTTGTACATCAAAAATGAACATCCAATTTATTAGGCGGTGTTACAAAATATTGATTTATTTTTCATTTTAGATTAATTTAAAAAAAATGTTTCATTTTTTCAAATGACGAATATTTTGTTTAGAATTTTTTTTTATACAGCATTTTTTGATTACATTTTTTTCCCTGGAATCACTTTAATTCTAAGACAAGGAAGGTAAAGGAATTGAAGCAGAGAAAATTAAAGCTTAATTAGCTAAATAAATTAAATTCAATTCAATTCAATTAAATCTTTGAAAATACGGCTTTGTGGAGAAATGGCCCAAAGGGCTTTGTTACAAAAATAAAATTAGCTGTACTGCTGCATTTACTGTTATCGGCACATGGTCCAGTACATTTCAGCTAGTCGTCTATTGGCTTTGTTGAGCATTGACAAAATAAATTAAACAAAATAATTATTTACTTAATTATTAGGTAATTGATATTATAACATATATTTCTGCCAAACTTAAGCTTTAAGGGAATTCCTCCTTACGTTGTAGTAACTTCGATGTCACGCATCATTATTTTCATTTCCGTAGGTTCGTAACATTCACAGCACTATTTCCTTTTCCTGTTTACCCAGCTATTTGACCAGGAATTCTAATTACATTGATAATTCTATTATATTATATTTATATTACATTTCTACATTAATAATTAAGTTTATGTAAAAATTTAATTAACAATTTTTTTTTAAATTTATAGCACACGCGGTGACACCCCTATTCTTACCAAACTTCACGACGGTAGTTGTACCTACAAAATCAGTATCACAAAATATGTCACTAAATTTTACTGAATATATTCGGCAAAATCTTAACCGGATTTCAAATTCATCAAATGCAAGTGACATATCTCTAGGCCCTCTAAAAGCGGCAGATAACTTAAATATCAGCGTCAAATCGCTTCTACTAAATTCCAGCGTTGAGGATACTGGAACTCCGGAAGAACGAAAGGGCAAGAAGCCCGTGGCCGCCAGTAGCGGTCCAGTGAACACGGTCAGCATTCCAGTTCCTGGAAAGCCCGAGTTCCAGGTCAAGCCCCCCGTGACCTATGACATTGTCTCTCCGGGCAAGCCCAGCGTCGAATTTGTTCAGAAACCGGATATTCAATTCGAACTCACGCCCGTTGCGAAACCAATTTCAATTCCGTCGTTGCCGGAACTGGACATTACGGAAGGGGTCGGTTCAGTGATTCAAATACCGGTGCCACCGGACGTTTCATTTGTAAACCCATTTCCTGGACTATTTGACAAGTGGAAACCCTTTGACGGCTGGAAGCCGTTTGATAGTTGGAAGCCACTTGGAGGCTGGAAGCCATTCGGAGGTTGGAAGCCACTTGGAGGCTGGAAGCCTTTTGGCGGTTTAGACCTATTTGAAAACGACGATGACAAGCCGCAGAAGCCCTTGTACGCTAAAATTTTGGCATTAATTCAAAAGCTGCAAGGGAAGGTGACAGAGGTCACGGGCCTTGACAGCATTATGCCAAGTAAAGAAACCCTTCAAGTACAAGCTGACAGAGTTATGTGGGTCATCAAAGCACTTATGATGGATTCACCCTTCTAAAGTACATATCACTCAATCACTATCATTTCATTATTAATTTAAATCTGTAAACCCTCTTTGCAAGACGTCGGTTGTTCAAACTAAACGCCATACAATCATTTCCAAACGTTTTCCATACCCTGTCAGTAAGCCTCATGTATTTGAAGCAAGAGTTTTTTTAGCTAGTTTTTTAAAAAAATGTTTGTGGTATTCGTGTCTAATTTTATTGAGAAACTATTTTAATTTAAAATTATTAAAAGAATTTAAAAGGATGTTACACTGTTGGGATATTAAAAAATATGAAAATATTGGCAGTATTTTTAGACTATAAAAGATATTTTTAAGAAAACATTCCGTATCTTGTATAGAGAGCTTTGTGAACACGAGGAAAATGTATGAACAGTCACGATTTTATAATTGTAATAAATATTTGTAACTTTTTTGTAATTGCTAATTATTGTTAATTCTTAACCAAAATCATGTATGCAATTAACAACTAAAAGTTATTTACTGCCAGTAACGTCATAATAAGGCAAATTGGGATTTCCAGTCGTTGAGCCGCATCAAATGAGAAAATCTGGATTCGTGACTCTTCGGGCTTATAAGGGTCACTTCCGTCATCAAAATGCATGGGGCATTGGTCACCTGTAGACAGTTAATTTTGTAGTTAATTATGCTCAAGTGGTAATTTAATTTAAAATTTGCTTTCATTTTGAGTTAAAAATTTCCCTTTTCCATTTTCAAAAAATCTGATTTCAAAGAATAAGGGCGTAATGCATGAGTAGCCAGCAAAAAGTAGGCCCGTTCAAATTTTGTTTTGCATCATTTTTACTATAAAAATCGAAAAATTCCATTTTTTGTAAAAATTGAACGGCTCTACTTTTCACTTGCTAACTTACGTCCCTTATCCTTTGAAAATTGGAATTGGGGTTGAGGGACCCAAAGAATCATTTATAGGCCCTTAGCACAGTAATTTAAGGTTAAATGACACTTTTAATTTAGTCAGCTTACGCTCTCGCTCGTACTCTTCCATGACAATGGCCACTGCAGCGGCGTGCGTGTAATTGAAACTGTCCACGTCCTGCTTGATGTCACAGAAGGGTCCGACGGAAAGTGACATAAGGACCCGTGTCAAGTCCGATCGCTGATAGACCCAGCAGCGATATCGACTGAAAGCGTCCAGCTCGTCATAAGTAATCAAGTATGACTTGAGGTTCTCCTTCCAGTACCCAATGCACTTCATCTTGTAGTCAGGGTCACCTGCCAGTCACTAAACGTATACTTTTCATCCAGTCATCACATTTTGAGTGTGACAGAAAGCAATAGTGAAGAAGAAAGGTTTATCGCATTGATGACAAGCACGAAAAAATAACTAAAAATGGCTGTTCTAAAATTTGATCTAATTGCTTAAAATGCAACATAACCACTAAACCACGCCCCCACCCAACCCAAAAGCCACCCCCACAATTAACCCTTGACCCCACATATAAAGTGCTCTTCAACTTTGACCTCCCATGACCTCTACGTACTGTAAATGTCAACTGGGCGTCCCAGGTAGTCGACACTGAGACAGTAGTCAGCATCAATGCGAATTTCCTTCTGGTCCTTGTCACAGGAGGAGAAGTCGGAGATGTTGGTTTTGCAGTAGACGCCTGGGCGGGGCGACTGCGTAACTCCGCCCAAAATGCGCGTCTCAAAAAGCACATCCCCATGCTGCGTAAAATTAAACTTTCCCGCTACGGGGCAGCGAATCGGCACTGGATTCTTGCCTGGAAAAGTTCCATTAATGCCTTTAGACGGTTTTTAGACATTTTTAGACTATTTTAGAAGTTTTTAGACATTTTAGGCGTATTTTTTGAAACTATAGAGTAACTATTTGCTAAATTTAATTAACCCGTAGTTGCTAAAATCATTTAGTTACCCTAATGTCAAGCCACAGGTAAAGGAAGAATAGCTCGGACATATAGTTGCGCATGCGCATCGGGATTACATGCGCGTATGACCCCAGGTTCCTTTAAAATCGCTTGACGCTTCTAATCGAAACGCATTTTTTGAATTGTTGAAAGTGAAACTTGAAAAGAGAAGTAGCGCAAGGATCGTATTTTAAAATTACTGTAAATGTCGAGATTGCGTCCTAAATAATCCTGGCAAACGTTTTCTTCGACGTCAATTACAAAGTCCTTCCGCTCTGCGTCGCAGACCCTGATTGACGATATGTTGAGCTTGCAGTTGAGCTGAGGCCTTGGCGAGTCGGTGATCCCTTTAAGGATCCTCGTTTCGAAGGGTATGGAGGCACGCTGCGTAAAGTTGTAGTAGCCCGTGATTGGACAGGGCAAAAATTGTGGATTTTTTGCTGGGGAATGTCATTTTGTTAATATTTTAGTACGAAAATTTGAATTGTTTGAAAATTGAAGGGGTTAACGAAAGACCCCTCCCAAAATTTGAAGGTTGAATTTCTTGGACGTTTAAAAAAATATGCAATTCACGCTTTTTGGTTTACAGAGGACAGTTGCGAAGGATGCTTCAATTACATTTTACATCAAACTATTTTAAAACTGATTTTAAAAAAATCATTTTGAGGAAAATCTAAAAAAAATCGCTTTCAACATTACCCAGTAGGAGGTCGTACTTCCATTCATCTTTATTTGGAAACTGAACCCATGAACACACCGTGGAAAAGTCGTCTTTGATCATTGCGAGGCCTTTTCGAAATCGAATAATATTTTGGTGTCTTGGAACAAAATCGAAGCAGATGTAGTCCTTCTGGCTGGAAAATAGCCACATTTTGAATTTTTTTTAAACGCTAAAAGAAGTTACGCTTTTTTAGATTTTTCAAAACAATGTTACCATCCATCCACGGTGAGCCGTGCCATGAGGTAGCGTGAGCCTCTGGTCTCCTTACAAATGTACACGGTCTTCCTCCAGCGCCCTTCGTCCGGATACCACGTTTCCGTGATATGCGTTGAATTGATCTCGACCTCTGCATCCAAATTGGCCGTATTGACCCATTCTCCAGAGAAAGTTTCTGGAAGTTTGCAGCCTGGAGTCACCACTTCGGCTTTCACTGGACATGGAACAAAAATCAAAATGTCATCCCCAAATCAGCGATTTTGTTGTGTCTAACCTGGTGTGATTCGTAACCGTTCTGGTGCGCTCTCCGTTCCTTTGAGTGTATTACACTCGGCTGTGATCGACGCAGCGATGAAGAGGTCATCGTCTCGATTTCGAAGAAAGCAGCGATACTTTTCGTCACGCCGCGATTCCTTGGTATTTGCCACAGCAAAGAAGTGATTCTTTCCAACGAACCAAGCGCCGAGGCAGCTGTACTCGACCGCTGAAACACATTGACAGCTTAGTTACCACACTTAGGCACTGAATCGCTGATTATCTGATTGATTCTCACCTGCATCAAACGTCCCGGTCATACCCTCGCAAGCTCGATAGGTAATGTTAAATTTTTGATTGGTGATTAAGAATTGCGTTCCAGGCGTTTGGCAGGACTGGATGTAGGCATCGGGATGGTTGCAGTCACCGGTGAATCTGAAGCGATTTTGATATGCAAATTGCCACACCCCTTCCAAACTTGAGCGACAGTTGACCGGGCTAAACGTTTCGGCAAAGTAAGTGATCAAGTCCTGATCAGGATCCAAAGTCGCACAAACTTCGTCGATACCTGGCCTTTCAAAGCGATTTGGAAAGTTTCTGCATCCGGCTACCAAGAGCAAAGAATCAAATTACTATTTTCAAAATTTTGAAATTTCGAATTTTAAAATCAAAATTAACAATTTTCATAGAAATTGAACTCTCCAATACTTTCAATTTTCTCCAGGATATTGATCGTGCGTACAATGAGGCGTACACAGTGGTAGCACTTGTCCTGTTGAAAAATGAAGGTGTAGTTGATGTGGTGGAACTCCTCCCTCATGTCGATGCACCGCCCCCGCCCCGACATCGTATCCGCCGTGATCCGCGTCACCGTGTCAATGTTGTACTCTCTCGAGTACCAGGCACCGCGAATCTTGGAGGGAATGTTGCAGGCCGCATTTGCAAAGGCAACGACCACTAAAATAAGAGAGCAGTTAGCTCAAAAGTAGCCAATTTAGCTTTAAATTAAGCCAAAATCCAGCATCCATTGCTCAAACCGTGTATGATCCGTGCTTACTCAAAACGATGCCCAAATGTACGCCGAAGAGCTGAAATGTGCTTGTGGAGGCCATCGCTGCCGAAAATTAGCTAACTACAATGATCTACTTTAAATTTAATTTTGAACAATTCAAACAAGAGAACGCCATACTAAACTATTTTTTCAATTGGAATTTCGGTCAGAAATTGTAGGAGAAACTTTGAGTGTTGTTAAGATTTGACAACGGAAACATTGAAGTTGGCTCGAGGTAAATAAACAGGTGAATTTTGTGCTTGTGAGTGATTCATCGCGAAGATTCATCGCAAGGTGGGTTTCACCACACCTTGGGGCCCTTCCAAGCACCCTCCATAAAAAAAAATCATGGATTACAACCCTCTTATAGACACAAAAAACCTATTGTTGTGTTTTGTTGCAGTGCATTGCATGATACAATGGAAGAAACAGAAAGTTTTCATATAGTCGTTTTAATAGTGCTTAAAAATGAACTAAAAAATCAAAATAGCACAAATAAGATTCTTTTTTAAATTGAAAAAGTAAATATTGTTCGAAAATTTAAGCATTTTAAATTCACTGTTCCGATATAACACTCTGAAAATATAAAGTAGCTTATTTTTGGATGTAAAATTTTTATTAAGTACTGTTATCGAGAAGTTAATTAAATTGCTACAATTATAGTACTATTAATTATTTAATGAACAACATAATAACCAGTAAACCAATTAAACAAAATTACGCGACTATTCTTTCTGATAGTCAGTTTTTATTAAAGTAAAATCCTGAAATATTTGTAAGCGGCGTCTACGCGCCGAATTTCAAATTGAAAATTAACTCAATATTGCAAAAAATAAGAAAAAGGTGACTTGATGTATTTCCTCATTGGTTCACTCCCAGGATTCGTGTCACCTGTTTTTTAATTTTGCTCTTGACTGATAAGGTGGTGAAAGTGACTCATCGCAATTACTAATTATTTAGTTAATTGTACGCAGTAATTAAAGTGTTCCAATTAACTTTTGAATTGACTGACAGACCTTCTTACACGTGACACGACACACGACACAATAGCCCAAGATGTCAATCTCCTATCAACAGGCCGACGTTGAGTTCAAGCGAATAGCTCAATCGATTGCCTCGAACATACAGAAAATTACGCAAAATGGTGAGTTGGGCTTAGTTAAACGTCAACGGGGTCAAAAGGTCAAATTCTTAATCTAATAACTTGATTTGTGATTATTAGCTTCGTCAATTGAACGAATACTGGCATCCCACCTGGATAACCAGAAGATTACCCAAATGTAAGCTATCGGTGGCTTTGGTGCTGCGTTTGCTGACCTATGCATCAGTGCTTTTCAATCATCAATCGATTCTATTTTGACTAATTTGTTTGATTTTTAGACATACTATCACGTCATACACGCATACGCTGTCCAAGGATACTGCGGAAGACTTGAAGAAGCTGGCGACGCTTGCGGCGGACAAACTGGAAAAACTGGAGAAAGATAAGCTCATGTCCAATTACACTGCTGCGCTAAATTCGTTCCAGGAAGTTCAGAAGTAAGTGGCCTGGAAATGGGCGTTTTCTTAATCAATTTGTCAAAGTGAAAGCCTGTCCTATAAGCTTACGATCGCTGTTTTTGGGAACCATATTTTTTTTTAGAAACTATTGTTGAGCTTCCTTTCGAAGTAATTTTAAATTTCGAAATTAAAGGATTTTTGATTAAATCAGGTTGAGTGTTACTCGCGAGAAGGAACAGCTTCGTGAATTTCGTCATGATATAGGCTCAGATACACAACTTCCGCCGCCTCCTCAATCGCAGCGAATGAAACAGACACAAATTCAGATGAAAGATGAGCTTCACGAGCAACAGTTGGAAGAGATGCGTCAGCGTGAAGAAGCGATTCGGCGACTGGAGGTAAAATAGGAAAAACTAAACCGATTATTCAAATCAGCTTCAAGCGACTGAAAACTATTTGAATTGTGTTTTAGTCTGATATTTTGGATGTGAACCAAATTTTCCGGGACTTGGCAACGTTTGTCCACGACCAAGGCGACACGATCGATTCGATTGAGGCCCATATCGAGTCATCTTCGACTCGCGTCTCTGAAGGCGTTCAGCAATTACATAAAGCAAACACTTACGCCGTAAGTTTCAGTAATGATTATGATGTCCTCCGTTTTATTTCAATGTTTCCAATTTCTTATCAAATGTTTCTTTTATTAGACTTCAGCTCGCAAGAAGCAATTGTGCCTCTTTGGTACGGGAGCCATTGTTCTGATAGTCCTCATCCTCATAATCTACTACAGCTCTTAACCTGTTGCTGTTGCCCCAAATCGCTGCCTCAAAAGGTCACCAATGACACGTCACGAGAGCTAAATCAAACTTGAAAGAACAATTTCCCTTTAGTTTCCTTACATTCCGATGAGCATCTTGACTGAATGCTAATCACACCACAATCGGTGCTGTGGTCCCTCCTCGAAGTAGACGAAATGAGAAAACAGTAACTTTAACTTTAAATTATAATTACATACAATTGAGGTGAAAGTTTAAAAATTATGATTTAGTTCGGTATGATTTAATTATAATTTTAGTTGCGCTTTCTGCTAAGCCAAGCTCGCATGCCAATTGATCAAGTTAAATCTATTTCGATCGTTCAATGAGATCGTTCCAATTCTCGGAAGCAATTATACTTTCGAATTAAAATACCGCAGGACAATCCGGCTAATTCACTATTGAATTTATTTCATTGTTTAATAATTTAATTATTACTGTGAGTAGCAGCAGACAAATCATGTTTCGAGTTGCTTTTTTTACTCCTAAACTAAAAATTTCAGACCGAAAAAGTTGTCTTGAACAACATAATCACAATTGAAGTTATAGAAGTTTCTAACAATGGGATTTTCAGACTCTAGATAGCAGTTGACACGCTTTCCTGGAAATGAGTTAAGGAGAAAATGACAGATTTAGTAGAGAGACAGCCTTTTGACCTTTGACCTTTGACCTGACCTTAGTTCTAAATTCTAAAGTAATCGATTGTCGTTGTGGAGGTAATACAAACTTGAGAAAGAAAAAAAGTATTATTGAGAATGGAAATTTCAGACCTTTTTATATCAGTTTTCTACGTTTTCGTGTTATGAGTTAATTCGGGAACTGACTAATTGAACCACTTTAGTTAACTAAACCTTAACTAACTAACTTTTACTTTAGGTTTAATTCTCCTGACTTTTAGCACATTTTCAACGCTAAGAGGCGTTGACCTACTCAAGAGGTCAAAGGAACAAGGACACACTTTCTTATGTACATGACTCTTTGGTTTTCTAGCCCAATGCAAAAGCCAAAAATGCATTATTACCACCACCTTGACTACTAGTCTTAATTAAGTTCAATTAATTAAACTTAACTGTACCTTACAGCTAATTAACCTAAATATACGCTTACTACGACTCGTACTTGTAACACAGTCCTGTACAAATTGTACAAAAACAAGTTAATCAACTTATCAAATGTACAAAACATTTGAGAGTACAAAAGTTTTTTTTTTGTTCTAAAACAGACTTTAGGAGGACCTGACCCAAATCCTAATATAAGAAATTTAAGCTTAATTAAGTTAAATTTTACGTTAAATTAAATTTAACGAGCTTAAGCCAGGCGTATAATTTTGTATTGGTGAAAGAGGCTGGAGCGCTGCAGGGAGCTAATTTGTCAGGCATTTGAAGCCCTGCAGGAGCGGAGCACTTAACTCTAATTAACTAGGTCAATAGAAAACAATTATGATATGTTTCAATGAGATTATTAATTAACGCCTGGATCCAAGACCCACCCACGCACCGCCCCCGAAATTGTCTCTCTTCCAATGGGGAGCCCTTATGTTGGAGTTATTACCGAATGAACAGATATAGCATTATAATTTATTGCTCTTTAGGAGAAGCGTCTCTGAAGGTCAATCCTAAGGTCAAACGCTACGCAGAAAGCATTTCGGTAGTTTAACCTTTGACCTTGTAAAAATTTCTTGAGAATCTGTTGAAATTTTGAAAATTCTTGCGCCCAGAGAAGTATAATTTTTTTTATCGAAATATTGTTTTTGAACAAGTTCAGGTCAAATAGTCCTCTTCGCCATTCTCTTCCTTGATGGTGTAGCAGTCCACTTCAAAGGCCTCTCGACCTGAAATTAAAAAAAAAAAACATCCTGAAATCCAAAATTTTGAAAAAAAAGAATTTTTTTTTTTGAAAAGTAAGTCCGTACTGTCTAGAGAGGGTGTCCGGACGGGTGCAGCCCTACCGAGCCTTGGTGGGACCGGTGGTGGCATCGCCGGAGGTGACGAAGTGGGGGAGGGTTGTGAAGGCCTTCGATCAAGTCGTGGTGGTACTGGCGGCGGTGTACTAGCAGGACTTGGACTGGTAACCTTGGCAGGCGTCCCAGGACTCTGAGCTTGACCATTTTCAACAGAACCTACGGCTTTGAGACAAGGTGGAGCCACGGTGGTGGCCCAGGAAGGTGAGCTCGAAGCTGAGCCGTTGGAATTTGACTGCGGCGGTGAGGCCGCAGCGGAGGAATTTGACCCTCCTGAAATACTGTCCACACTACCGCTTTTGCTTTTCGGTTTAGGTGGCGGTAGTGGAGCTTGCTTCGACTGTTGTGCTGTTCCACTGCTGCTGCTCTCACCGTGACCGTGACCGTTAGTCCGTTCCTGTGACTCTGAAAAGCCCAACGGTGACGAAGGTGAAAAGGGATATGAGAGACCGTTCCCTTTTGTCGGAAGAACCGTGGGAAGGGAGTACTGGTGGGTGAGTGGATGGGGATGCTGTTGCTGTGGTAAAGAGGGCAGTCTCCTTCTCTCTCTTTCTTCTATCGAGTGACGCCGTTCGACGTGTCCAGGGCCTGGACCTGAAAACCTTCGAATCGGAAACGGTGACGGTGGAATTGGCTGAGCTTTGGTGGGTTCTCGCGGTGGCTGCACCTTAGTAAACGCTGCTTCAGAAGGAATGTGAGATTGTCCTCGATGGGAATCTAGGATTTGGCCTCCACGGTCTTGACCTTGCCTGGCTTCACGGTCTTGGCGTCGGTACTCCTGACCTTGCTGAATTTCATGAGCACGGTCCTGGCGCTGATATTCCTGGCCTTGACAAATTTCATGAGCACGGTCCTGTCGTTGACATTCCTGACCTTCCTGAATCTCATGAGCACGGTCTTGACGCTGATAGTCCTGATTTTGCCAACTTTCATGACCGCGGTCTTGGCGCTGATATTCTTGGCCTTGTCGAATCTCGTGACCGCGATCTTGACGCTCAAAGTCTTGACCCTGCCCACGGGCTTGGCGCTGAAAGTCTTGACCCTGCCCACGGTCTTGGCGCTGATGGTCCTGACCTTGCCAACCATCTCGCCCACGGTCTTCTCTAAAATATTCTTGACCTTGGTTCAGTTCCTGGTCTTCGCCTTTCTGCCTTTCTTGACCTTGACCGCCAGGCGAGCTGAACCTGAAGGAGGACTGGTCATGCTCGTTGGCGCTTTGGTCGAAGGGTGTGGCGTAGGGAGCCACCGGTGGTGGAGGCGGTTGCTGTGGGGCGGTGGGCGTGACCTCGAAGGCCGAGACGCGACTGCGTACTGAAACAGTTGTAAAGATATCATTAGGGGCTCCGGGGGCGGTGGTGGGTGAGTCTGAAATTTTGGCTGTTGGTGTTGGGGTAAGAGAGAGTTCAGAGGTCAAGGAGTAGTTGGACGAGGTTGTGTTGGCAGTGGAGCTGACTGGCGTGAGTGAGTTGGGCGTCGTGACGGAGGTGAGGGAGCTTGAGGTGGTGGAGGGCGTGAGCGTGAGGGCGGAGCCACCGGGGGGACCGCCGTGGTGGGGCCCATGAACTCCCAGGATCTTGGCGGTGGGCGAGGGTGAACTTTCACTATGAGAGCCAGGAGACTGCCTTGAAGGGCTTATGGGGAGACTGGGGTGGGTCAAGGGCCCCACCGACCCCACCCTCGAAGCGCTGGAGGAGGTCATCTTCTGGGATTTGGACAAAAGAGCGGAAGCTGGGCTGGAACGGGGGAATGCTCGCCCTTTGCCCAAAAGAATAGGCCCCTTCCGTACTGCTCCCGCTGCCGCTCCCCGAACTGTCTGCAACATAGTCGTCACTCCTGACCCAAATCTCACGTAACGATTTATATCCACAAAGAATAGGTAGAAGAAGTGTGAAACAAGCAACGGTCTTTAGAACGGTTTTTACAACAAAATGGCGGCTCAAAAGTGTGGACATCACGACAAGAAACGATACGAATTGGCGAAAGGAAAAGGCGGCTCAAACTGAGGAAACATTCGTCTCTGTGCAGTTTCTGAATATGTTCGAAATACTTTTACCTGATTTTGCAGGCCACACCTCCAGGAGGTATTGGAGCACTTTGATTGGTGGCTGGAAGTCGAGGCTGTCCGGCGACTGGTCGTAGTAAATCATGAGGATGGGGCCGAAGCACGTCGCCAATTGCGTCGGACCCATTTTATTTCGATCGCTTAGGGAGCACACCAGGCTCAAGTGCTCCAGAATTAGCAGCAGCGTACACTAATTTTTAAAAAAAAACTCAGTTAGAAACTTAGCTTTTCAAAAAGCGAAAAATGTTTTCTTTAACATTCCAAAATGACCAAATAAGCCCGTTCCAATACAGAAGAATCTTAATTTTTTGTTTCTCGTAGGCCTTCTTTGACTAGTCTATGCACGATTGTAAAATCTTTTTCGACAGCATTTTTTAAAATTTTCAGAATCAGGCTAATTTTTATAAAAACATTAAAAAAAATTTTTTCAAATACCCGGTTTGGCTTCGGTAGACACTCGATGATTGAAAAGAGAAGGCGAGCGTTTCCTTCTGGATCATCAGGGAGACAAACGCTGAGAGCGTCGACAAGCATTTGGTACAAACACTTTGTTAGCAACGGTTCTGGAAGCTCCCTTAAGTAGTCCTTGAGAACGCCTAAAAACCAGCGTCAAAAACAAGGTCATAAAAGGAAACCACCGTGAAAAGGCGCCATTTTTATCCTGGAATCTCTCCAATAAAACTAAATTGGCCAGATTTCCCCACCCCACCCTCTACTCCCCTCAAACGATTATTTTCTCACCCGCAATAACATTTATGTCCGGAACGTTCTCTGCTGACAAGTCCACCGTTCGAGGGCTCCGCTCGAAGGCCTCCCTCAAAATCTGCTTCTTCGTGGCAGAGCCGCAGAGGCGGTAGAGCCCTATGATGTCCAGTCCCCGCCGCTCGATCTCCTCAATACACTTTTGCACTATTAAGGGCACGTTCAGCCCTGAGTCCTCCCGCATCACCACGTTCCCCAAGTCCCCTCCGAAGATGCCCACCTTCTTGAGTTCACGGCGAAAGGCCTCCTGCGGCGGCGTGTGCTTGAGCTTGACGTAGAGCGTTCCGCGCGGCTCGACCTTGATGGCCAACTGGTGAAAGGCGGACACAGGGTTACTGTCACTGAGGATTTGTACTAGGTTCACTGAGCCCTTGTAGCAGAGGCGGTGGCGCAGTTGCGGATCCCAGGAGTAGATGAGGAAGTCCAGCTCCTTGTTACTCACCAAGTCCAGCTCAAACGTTTCGTCCCAGTCAAAGTTTTGGTCACCGGTGCAAACCACGGTTCGGGCCTTGTGGACACGGTCACACTCGAGAACACAGTAGAGGTCACGGGTCCGCACGGAGGCGTCAGTGGTTCGCACGGTGCTCCGAAGGGCCCGCCCCGCCAGTAAATGAACACGAAGGATGCCGGAGTGGCCATGGAGGGGCCCACCGGCCACGCCGCTGTCAGAGGCGGCCGACGATGGACGTTCTATTTTGTACCGTATGAATTCAGAGGGATTGATTGTGAGGAGCTTGAGGCGGGAGTCGGGAATGGCAGTGGGAGGGGCGGAGCTTCGAGCAGCGCTCAAGCGACTCAGTGTATCGGCCTTCTCTTCCAGGAGTAAGGGCTCCCGACTTAGGAACTCGCGGCTGAGGAGACTTCGATTGAGGATCTCTTTCCGAAGGCCCGAGTCCGACTCGGACTTGTCACCGTGACCGTGGTCTGTCACGGAGGTGAGGCGATGCAAGAGAGCGGACGTCGGAGTGGTTCGACCGTCAGAGGAGAGAAGGTCACGTGACCGAGAGGTTGAGAGGCCAAGCCTTGTCAGCGTTTCAGCGCTAAGGCTGTCCTTTGTAAAAGAAGCCGACGTTGTGAGGCTGTCACGAATCCCCAGCGATGCGAGGGCACTGGAAGCCGATGGTGAGCGTCCAGCTAGCGCTCGAGCCAGGGTCGAATCTCCGCTCGTGAGTCCACTACGTCCGGTATCGTGACCTCGGTACGACGTGTAGTAAGAAGGCTGCTGTTGATCCTAAATCGAAATTTTTAAAACAAATTTTTAGAAAAAGTAATTTTAAAATTATTGTTTTCAAAATCAGTCATCAGTTTAAAAAAAGGCAGTCATTTAATTCTTCAATTAAATAATTGACATTTTGCCATAAAATTAAAAAAAAATTAGTACGCCGTCCAATTGTTCTGTAATAAAAACCTAAATCATAAAACCTGGAGTAGGTGTGCCTCTTGTACGGTTTGTCAAATTTCTGAGGTCATTGTAACGGGGTCAAAGCTCAATAATGTCAAAGGTCAAATCGAATGTTTTGCATTGAAGAAGTCGTCAAGGGGTCAAAGGTCAACATTGCCGAATGCCATTACCTTGGCCTGGTGGTGGTGCTGAGCGGCTTGGGACGCTTCCCAGGCTGAAAGTTGAGCATGTGCCTGGTTTTCACGATCAATATCCTCATGCAATCGCTTGATCTCTCGCTCGGTTCGCTGCAGGCATAAAAGAGAAAAGAATCGGTAAGAACAAAAAGATGGAAGCATTGTCTTAGGGACTCCTAATGCACTTTTCTGAGAGAAAGTCGATAGCGGCTACTTTCTCCAAAAAGTTTAGGCCTAAAAAAGGCCTTAGTCCTACAGCCTACGCCTAAGCCTAATCCTACCCCGATTCCACCACTCACTTGTCTCGCACGATCCAGAATGCTCAGATTCTCTGCACTGTAGTTAAATTTCGCTGCTCGCTGCGTCTGCAGCAGCTCCACGTCTCGATTCGTCTTCAAGCGCTCGTAAATGGCACTCGTCGACGGGGCTCTCGTGAGCCATGCACGGTAGTCTGCAAAGAAGAAAAACACGGTTTTACGGAAGGAAACGCTGCTGGACGGTTTTTGGAGAAAAGAAAAAGCTGTTAATTTGATTCATAAACACTTCTGGAGGAGAAAGTAGTGGGTTGGGTTATTAGGTTAGGTTGAGCCTCAGGCTGCTAGGGTTAGGTTAGTCTTTTTAGGGTTACGTTAGCCTTTTTTAGTCTTTTTGTAGGGTTACGTTAGTCTTTTTGTAGGGTTACGTTTTCTAAAGATCAAAAGCATAATAAAAGTCAAGAGGATCGAGTTGCGAGGGCCGCTGTGAATGAAGAGGCTGCGCTTGAAAAGGGAAAGCAAACTTTCTCTTCCATCTCTCCAACACTTTCTAATCAAATAATCAATACTCATCGGATTCCCATCAGAAAAGATGGAACGGAAACAATGTCACCCGCACCGTGCTCTCAGAGAAAACCGTGGAATTTGGCAGCGACACTTTCCGCCGTCGTCGTCGTCACTTAATTACGCTTTTCCTTTTATCATCTTGCAAGAGAATCCGTAATTTGTGAATTAAGTGACAGAGATGAGTTCATTTATAAATAGCAACAGGAGACTCTTTTTTTCATCCGCACAGGACTCTACCGTTAGTCGATTAAAGGGATCGTTTTACAAAAAGGCGTCTCATTTAGATGATTGAAAATTAGTCACCAAATTATTTTAAACGGACCTTCAAAATAGGGATCATTAACGCTGGCTGAAACGCTTAAGCGATTTAGTCGAAAGAAATGCTGTTATGAAAATGTTACTATTTCTAGCTCCTGCCTTTACGTCAAGTACCCTCTTTTACCTCGATCTTTGCGCGATGAGTGCATTTCTGGAGCTGACGTAGCACCGCCGTCACTTTCGTCTTGACTGTCGAGTCCTGAGGCGAGGAGGAGGGCCCTTCGGCCGGACAAGCTGGCCGATGACGTCAGATCAGTCATCACTCCCCGCTTGTCAAAGCGCAGATTCGACTTCCGATTGCCACCGCCGCGGCCACCGCGGACAAAGTCCCTGGGCAGTGAATTGCTGCGACCGTTGGTGAGGCCCAGTGACCGTCGGGTCGAGGCTGGTAGGGACAGGCCCGCTGTGGAACGCAGCGATGGAGCATAGGTCATCGCTTCCGAGTCTGAAGCGTAGTCGAGAACAGGCTTCCGACGAAGCGGCGCTGATAAACGGGAACTCATGCCTAAGTGGTCACAAATTAAAAAAAAATGTAAAGTCATGTTTATTTTTATGTACTTTTATGTTTAATAATTAATGTTTATGTTTATGCCATTTCATGTTTATTAATTAGAAGCGATCTTCCTTTAAAAAAAACGTAAACGATTCAATTACTGCCTAATCGTAACACCTTTGCAAGAGGAGTTGAAACAATGCATTCGCACTGAGAATTCGTGATTGGCAGCGTATTCAACGGCTAAAAACCCTTTAGAAATTCAGCGAATTTTTGGATAAATATAGTACATTTGGCTGGAATTGATGAAACTGGCAACTCGAGTGTCAATTTCAGCGTTTGATCAAGAATTTTCAAAGAGGGAATTCCAACAGTTGGCAAAACAGAGAGAGCGGAAGCGCTTTTAGAAAAGCTAGGACGGAACGAAGCAGCGTTACAAATTTAATTATCCAGAACGCTCCAGCCCCTTCCAGCTCCGAGGCATAAGCCACAGCTTTTCTCTTGCGTCTCCTACAATAGTTCAACAAAAGGCCCAATTTCTTTTCAATTAGACATAATGACAGGGATTTTAAGGGGAACAATGCAAGTTTTTGGTCGAGCTCAACCCGACTTTACAGGAGAGAGGCTGCACAAAGCGCTTCCCTTTCGCAAACGAAACCCGTTCTGCAGCTTCTGGCTAACTCTTGGCTCAGATGCGCTGGAAATTCAGCGCCTTTCCAGGTCCGCCAAAGTCATTTTTATTAGCGCCTTCTTCCCTGTTGTCACCTAATTTGTCATCGCTGGAATGTTCCAGCTCCTGTGCTGCTAAGATAGGGACGACAATGCCTAATCCTAAGAAAGTGAGTAATGAGCCCTAAATTATCCATTTCCGGTGAAAGTCGCCTGCTTTGGTGGGTTATATGAGGTTCTTGTGTTTATGACCTGTGAAAATTCAAGAGAGAAATGAGGACTAATTCGGCGGAGGAGAAAGCAATAAATGGAACGCGGCGGTGGTGGGGCTTGGTGGAGCCTGTTTGCCTTGAGGTTATCTAAACTTGGCACCGTGGAGCGTGTCCAGTGCCACGATGGCGAGGGACTGGAGTGTTTGTCCTTAAGCGCTCGCTTGAATGGATCTACAAAGAGAGCCAAATGGGCAGAATCTGCCTGGAAATGCTGGAGAACGCCTGGAGAAAGTTTGAAGAGGCTTAAGGAGGAGAAGTGAGGAGTAGAATATAAATCGATGCATAATAAGGAAAAGGACGACAACGACTCCAGGAATTCCAGGCTCACTTTCACTGTTTTGTAAATGAAAATATCTCTATTTTTAAGTCCTCTCCAAAATCAAATTTTGCTGAATCAGGGAAGTTGAAGGAGAAAGCAGCCTGGAGAAAGTTGTCATTAACTTCTGCAAAAGGAAAAATAGAGCCTTTTTACAAGGCTCTGCCAGCCTTTCCAGCAAGGCCGTGTGGTCATCTGCTAACTTCACTATTTCGAATCTAACAATTTCCCACGTTGTAGATTCTTCGTGTCCGAGGACAGACAATAGAAAGAAATAGGTGAAATTCAGGTAATTTCAACATTCAAAATCCATATTATTTAGGAGGTTTACAAGTGGATTTTTTTTTCAATAAGTTGTTTATCGTTTGTATTTTTTTTTAATTTCTCTCAGGTTTTGTTAAAAATAAATTGTACATAGATTTGGAAACATTGAATCATTTCTGTAAGTTATAATCTTTGAATTTTTGTTGTCTCTTTGAATTAAAATAAATGAATCTTTAGAACATCAAAATAATATTAATTAGGAAAGTTGACGTGGATAGGTAGGTTGGAAGCATAGTATTTTAATTTTAAATTATTATTCACCATTTTTTTTTACTTATAAACATTGGTTCATGGACGCTATTCGAAATTAATTTGATGAATATTTTTAATTGTGATGTAAAATCTCAGTCGTGACCTCGTAACCTAGAATAATTTTGTATCTAAAAATTGTAGTTTGAAAAACAAAACACATGATATGTTTTTTCAAAAAACCAATTTTTTAACAACTGGAATAGTACTTGAAAGTGAACATGATGCCATCGTTTTCTTTGACAGTTTCTTACTTGATTCGAATTACATCAATATTCTCAATTTTTTTTTTCTAAACAGGAATTCTTTGCAAATAAAATAGGAAAAGCTGACGCTTGTGTGTCATATGAAATGAAATAATGGATGAAGATTGGGTAAAAAAAGTAAAAGTTTCTTCATTGAGAGTGAAAGGTTGAGATGGGAGGCGTATGGTGGGGCCGCGGCGGCGGCCGCCGTTGTCGAACGGTTTGCTCTTCCAGCCATCCTGTCAAACGTTAAAAGTCGAAGATCCTGCCACCGCCGTCAACGCGTCAATCCTATCCCACACTTTCACTTTCCCTACTTTCATTCCTTCCGGAAATGGAGAAAGCATCACCAAAAAACTTCCCAGATTGGACAGGCCGGAGTCAAGGCTCTGCTTGACTTTTAGAACGAGAAAATGCAAAAAAAAAACTAAAAAAAAAGTCTTGAAAATCCTTCTTTTTAAAAAAGATGAGAGGGAGGATCGAAACCCTTTAAAATCTACCTTGGCTTTTACGCATAGAAACTCTGCCTGATTCCCTGCTGCTTTACGTCTCATTCTTCAAAAATAAGAGTTTGAATCTTCGAAAAAAAGAAAAAAGAGAACTTTCTCTTTTTTCTTTCTCCAGGAATTTCCTGCCCCTAAAAAGAAAAAAATTTTGTTGAAAGAGGTCAATGCCTTGTGTACAAGGCTGAAAGTCTTTTTTTTACCTTTGAAAAAGAGAAAGCGAGAGCTCATTATTTTGAAAATTCAAAAGTTGGGAAATTGGGCGTTCTGTGATGATAATGCAAACAAGATATCTGTGTAGTGTAGTGCGGAAGAAACCTTATTTATTGTAATGGCCTTTCATTCTACGTTTCTAGGCGAATTCTTTTAGAAGGTTTCTAGAGCGAATTCTAGAAACGTTTCTAGGAGAGAAAGTAAAAGATTAGTTGGACAGAGAGGCTCAAGGGCCAAGATTGAAGGGACACTTGGGTAAGGGCTCCTAATGTACTTCCCTGACCCTTTCCCCCCTTCTAGAAAATAGACTTTTTAGAAGCTTCGTTGTAGGAGATGAGGCTTATTTTAGACTCATGTTCCCACTTGATGGGAAATGACTTTCTTCGCCTTGAGATGCTCAGCCTTTGAGTAATGGAGGGGACTTAAGGGCTCTCGGAAGGGTTCGAACTTTCGAAAATAGCCGAAATTTGGTAAGAGTGAAAGTTCCAATAAGTTTTTCAGGCTTCATCGTCTTGAAAAAATCGAGTTGATATTTTGTAGAATTGATGTTTAGAACAGTATAGTGAAAGCAATTTTTTTTTCATGAAAAAGTGAAAGCTATATTTTTAAAATGTATCTCTTAGAAGTGGCTTATTAATTAAAGAGCATTCGGTTATCATTGTTATTCAGCGCTGAAACTTTCGAATATGCTTTTTGAAAAGGAAATTAAATTGTTGGTAACTTAATTTTGAAAAAGACGACAAAATGCAAAGCGAAAGGAGAAAGTGGGAAAGGGAAATGAAATTTCGTTCTGAAGATACTTCCTGCTTAAAATTTCTTACCAGCTCCAGCAGCGCTCGGGTAGCGCGGTGGCTGAATCGACAGCGGATGTGCTCGGTAGTCCTGAATTCCTGATGGGCGCTGGCGCGGCATGGACCCGTACCACTGCTGGGAGTCTCCCGGGACGCTGCTGCTCGTTCGCGTCATGCTAATGCGGTGGTCACTTCCGGTTCGTGGCATTCTGACCTGTGACCTCGCCCCCTGGCGCACGGGTCGTGGCCCAGTGTAAAACGTATGAACCTTCTCGGCCAAGGACTCCAGCGTCTTGGGATATGCCCTGAAGCCATGGAGAAATGTTTGGAAACCGCGACGCACGGTTTTCCTGAGAAACCGTAGTTTGAATGGCCTCAATGACTTACCTATCAAACGACTGGAAATGTGCTGGAACGTTGATAGAGCGCGGTTGCTCGGTGATGACGGGCGGTGGCGGTTGATATGAAATTGAACTGCCGGGGGGTTCCGCCTGGGAGTGGTGGTAGCGGTCACCGCTTCCAGCGCCATACCAATCGTACTGTGCTGGAGAGGCGTATGACCCTTGGCCCGTCGAAGGGCGGGGCGGTGGCTCAGGTCGAGTTGAGTCGAAGTAGTCCGAGTATTGTGCTTTTCGAATTTGAGATTGTGCTCCAACATGTCTTCAAATTTTATGTTTAGAATTTCAAAATTTAGAATTAAAAAAAAAAGAGTTTTAAAAAGTGATAAATCGCTTGTAGTAAATCCGATGGAACTTTACAACTAACGAAGACGTATGAACATTACCTGAAAACTTATTTAACTACGGTATGGTATTACAAAATACCTAAGTGCTATACCTAATACCTAAATTGTACTTTTTTGAAATTGCGCTGCCTTCAAACCGCATAAAAACAGTTGGTATTCTTACCGAAAATCTTCTTGCCGACCAAGCCGCGGCGTGTAGTCCGTAACGTCAGGCAACTGAGAATGATTCATCTGGATTTGGGAAAAGTTGGCATAGTGCTGATATGCGGCGGGATAACGTGGAAGCGACTGGATTGACGTAGGATGGATGGGCCCTGCAGGGCCGTGACCATAGGCTCCATGACCCTGGGCCCTCTCGCGCTGCATTTGTTGAGCATATAGCCTTTGACCTTGCGTTGACATCATGCCAGCCCCACTCGCCTCCGCTGGCATTCTCCCTCTCCCTATACCTAAAATCCAAGGTCAAGGGTCAGCTTTTCCTGGGCAGAGGCCCTTAAGGGCTCATTTTACCTGATGCCATGGAATGGGACAGGGAGAAACTGTGCGGACCGTGTCCCATGTGATTGTTCTCGTCATTGCTTTCTTCAAAGTTTTCCTCTTCGAGCTCCTTCTTGATGACAACGACTGGCGGAGGCTTGGCGGCGTCCGGACGGAGCAGTGACCCTGTCCCAGTTCTTTGACCCTTTTGCTGCCGAATGGTCAGGACGAGTCTCCGAGGAATGGACATGATGATGACCACGTCGTCCAGGCTCATGCGCGTCACGTCAATGAGGTTGACCGCCAGAATCTCGTCACCCACCCCGAGGCAACCGCTGTTGAAGACGGCACTCTCGATGGCGATTCGAGAGATGAAGACGCCGTCGTAGCGGTCGAAGCCATTCCCTTCGCGGATGTAGAGGCCAAGGGTCTGGCCGGGGCGCTTGACTATCTCGACGAAATGCACGGTGTGGACGCCATCCTACAATCCACCAAACGGTCACCGTGGAATTTTAAATCACATACAGTCTACTTCCGTGTCACGATGGCTCAAGATTGTTAACAATTTGGAAATTTTAACAGCATTTGTGACTCGAGTGTTCAAATTTCGTTAAAGAAAATCAGATCCAGTTTACCTGCATCGCCACAAATTTCCGAACGAGTTCTTGTCGTGACCTTGAGAACTGATTTCGGGGGTCGAGCATGCGAACCAACATTTTCACCGCGGCGCTCCACGGCGTCCAAGGCCGCCGCCGTTGTGGCATCATGATCATTCTCGACCGCTTCCAACTGCTTAAATATTTCTGACGATATGCCACTAACCTACAGAATCATCAGGTTATTAAAACGAATTTAAATTATTTTAAAATCGAATATGAATGCCGTTCAAAGTTGTTGTCACACATTTTTGCTAAATCACAATTTTTAAAGTTTAAATTCACTTCAAATTCGGTTCAGTATTTAAATATGCTTCTGCAGAATTTGAGGCAATTCTATTGAGCATGATTTAAAATAAAATTCATCGTGCTTTCACTCTGCACTTTCAGTTTCAAAAAATAAAAAAAATTTAGTATATTTTTCAAAGAATTTGTGGTGCATAAAGTCCTTCAAAACAGGAAATCGATCCATGTGTGTAAACTTAAGTGCCAAGAAAGCATTGCACTCCACTTCACGAAAAACCTTAAGTTTCTACTTGCTACCCAAATTATCGATTGATTCTCAAGGCTCCCATTGGCCCACCTTATATGTCATTACCTCAATGAAAGGCCACGCAAAGGGCCCCCACCCCTTCGATTCAACTTACAACCCACACTTTTTCTTCTTCAAAAAATATGTCCTTCAAAAGCCATTTTTTTTTTAAAACCATGGCTCTTTCATGTATTTTTTCTAGAAGTTTATTGGAAAACCACAACAAAGGGCCCCGAGAAACGCTGGTGAAAATGGGCCTAAATTATGCAGCGATCCTGTCCAGGACTAATTCTCCCTTGTCAGCGCTCTTTCTATTTTCCTTGGGGAAAGTTGTGGAGTGAAAGTAGATGGTGATAAGAGGTAATTTGTAATTGGAAAGTTAATTAGTGGTTGCGTTACCTTGCGAAAGTCTGGCTGAAGTACCATAGGAGGTAGCTCACGGCCACGACCAACTCCCGTTGACTGCGGCTGCAGCGATGATTGTGAGTGGGGCTGCTGGTGCGGAAGGGTTGAAGCGATTTGACCAAATTGGAGTCGTCTTGGACTCGCAGCAGGCTCAGCGTTTGGTGGAATGTCCCTACCTTGGTCCTGAAAATACACAAAAAGGGTCAAAGGTCAAATGGAGGGTCAGGCCGAACCAAAAAGGATCACTTTTTGGATAAGAGTCTTTGGATTCTCAGCGCTGAGGCTGGTAAAGCACTGTTTAAGCGCACCTTTAAAATTTTTAGCGTGTGGCGAAAGCAGTGGAGCTTTTTTAAATCCAATTTGTATTTGATGCAGTGTAACTTTCTCCTAATATTATTATAGCCTTACAACATGCAAAAAATGGCGTTAGGCCGGAGAAAGTGGATAACAAATTTAAGTTAAGTAAGCGTCTCGCGTTTTTGTTCTTTTTCTTTTTAAACATGGCTGTGAGTGACTTGTAGAAGCAGAAAAAGCCTTATTTGATTTAAAATTTCTTTAGAGAGATCCCTTAGAAAGAGAGAGATCCCTTAAGCAAAAGTGCAATTATTTTTGAAGGGCCCCATTTACTTTGCGAGCATTCTTGGAAGTGCTCCCACGAAATCTTGAGAAGAAGCAAACGCCCTGCCCACACTGTGACTTGGGCACTTCGTAAGTCTCACACATTCATTCACAGAGTTCGCTGACCTTCTGCGCTGACCTTGACCCAAGGCTTCGTGACCTTGACCTTCATACAACAGCCCCTTCCTACCAACAACACTACAAGGCCTTACTTGAATCGTGAATTCAAATCCTCATCGGCGGAAACCAACTTAAGCGATTTTAAGCGACATCCAGCGCTTCACCAACGCTTCAATTTCAGTCAATTTCAGCCTTTTCTCTATGTTTTCAAGGGTCCGGTTCATTTTTTTTTTTCCAGTTTTGAACCTTAATTAGTCGTAAGGAGTCGCTGTGGAACTTGCGCTGTGCGACACTAATTTTAACTCGCTTTTCACTTTCTCCTGCGCCGTAATTAAATTTTAGCTTTTCACTTTCGGAGACCCTTGTTTGAGGGGGGCCCTTGAATAGCCCCGGGGACTCAACTTTCACTCGCCACAATTTGAAGGGCTAATCGCTTTAACTCCCTTGCTAAATCAAACTTTCTTTTTAGAAACTGTGGCTGTTCTGCTTTTTCTTGGCAGAGGCAGAAAAGCCGACTATTCTGGATTCATTCCAGAATCCAATTCTTAGAGGGCTGGTTTAGAGGAGTATTGAATTCTGGGCGACGCTTCTTTGTAGGAGCCTAGGCTATGGGCCCTTGGCCTAGGCTAGGGCTATGCTTTGTAGGAGCCTATGCTATGGGCCCTTGGCCTAGGCTAGGGCTATGCTTTCTACAGCGCAAAGTGCCAGGGAAAGTTCCCACTTTCTCTCAAAAGCGCTTTGAGCTTTACTACTGCTCGGCCTAACATGAGTGGAGTCTTCGGCCTTGCGCTGCGATGTGGAGAAAGTTTTCTGCGCATGCGTGACGATGGGTGAAAGCGTCCACCCTGCCTCTCCTTCATTTAAAATTTCCCGAACTCCATGCTTTCCCCTGGGTTTTTACACTTTCTCATCATTCCAATATCCAACGGATCGGAGTGGTCCTCAGCAGAAGAGTCAACAGCCTCCCTCGCTTTTGTGCCCATATCGTTTGGATCGAGACAGCTTGAAAGTGCTGGCTGAGCTGCGGTGGGCCACTGCTCAGACGTCAAATTTTACGCAAACTTGCACACAAATTTGAAAACCGCGGAAAGTGGAATCTGGAGTAAAGTGGAGGCTGGAGAGGCGTCACGGGGGCCTTTGGATCTTTTATGCATGCCTTTCTCGGGAGCAGAAATTCTTTTAATTAGTGGCGAGCAGTGCGCCGCATTTCAATGAAACCTTTGCAACTGGATTTTTTGAAGGAAGGAGAACAGAAATTAAGAAATTAAGACTTTTGGGCTCTTTGCTACTCGTTCAAATAGAATTGAAAACGCTGGAAGTTAAACCGGTTTTTTAGAAAGGAAAAACAGGGTTTGAAAAGCCAATTTCAAAGTTTCAACGAAACGACTCGTTTACTGTGGTTTCTTTAAGGAAACTGCATTTTAAAAGAGAGAAAGTAGAGAGAAAGGATTTTTTTTTACAATTTCTACAAATTGGGATTTTAAAATATAAAATATAGAAAACTATGACTTTTTTTAAGTTTACAATTGTGTTATCATACAAGATCTGTATGTTTTAGTACGGTGCAATTAATAATATCCTGGCGAAGAACCTTCATTAAATGGTGATTAATCCTTATTTTAATTATTTTAAACTTAAAGCGTAAAATTTAAATTAAAGTTAAATTTTCTACAATGTTTTTTGTGTAACATCACTTGGTAACTTTCCCCCGTATTTTTGTGATGTTAGGACATGGAAGTAAAATACATATTTAAGTTTTGCAAGGTCCGAGAATCCTGCGATATTCATAATTTAGTGCTCCTGTCAACTTGCAATAAATCATTTTGCAATTACATTTTGGTCATGAACGCAGAACTACTGTTTCCTTTTTGCTTTCACTTTTTTTTTTTGGAAAAGGACAGCTTTTCTAGAACAAGAACAGTTTTTTTTTATTTAAGAGAAAGCCCAGTGTAAGACGACTTTTGTGTCGTGTACGAAGTGGAGAAAGTTCATTGAAGTTTAACTAGGGAGAAAAATTCCGAGAAAAAAGTGTTTTCTTATTCTGTCGACTGTAAAAATTTCCCTTTGGCTGAGGGTCCCCGGCCCTTGGAATCGAAAGTCATTTATCTCTGTAAAGCCAGGAGGCATGTGCTGCCACCAAGGACCCACCGAACCCTTCTCATTAATTTAGCCCCACGTCAAGACGCTAAGTCCCCCCGAGATCACAATCTGCACTTGGCTGAGCTTTCGTCTTGCCAAATTACTGAAACGAAAACCGTCGCAGTTCCTCCGGCTGGCTAAGGGCCCACTTAACCAAGGGCTAAGGGCCTCCTGACCTGTAAGGGTGCTTGCACCGGGCCCTTAAAGGCCCTCTATTTATCGGGTATCATGCTCCTGTGCGTGTGGTTGGGAATGGGTAATGATGGGCGGGAGAAGGATAATGAAGACGAATGTGAGCGTAAGGGGAGATTTAAGGAAGAAGGTGAAAGCCTCAGTGTGAGTGAAAGGTGATCTTTGTCTTGATTTGAAAAAACGCAGGGTGGGCCAAGGGTATCTAATTTTTAAGGAAAGGGACCCTGGAAATCAGGGTTAGGTTTCGTGAGGGGAACAATACTTTGTAGGCACCCTGTACGGGAAGGGAACAGGAGTTGTAGGAGGACTTGGGCAGTACACGTGGTGGTGGTAGAACGCAGGGGTTAAGGGGACCTCCTTGTTTTCTCCAGTTTCCTTTCTTAAATTTCCTTCCAGGATTCTCCAGGAGCCATTCTCCAGGAAGACAAACTCCAGCTGCAGCCGGCCCCGCTAAAAAACTTCCTTTCTTTTCGTCCTGGATCAATATCAGGGACTAATGCCATGAAACCGTGTAGCTGCACCAGATCATCAAAAACTTTTGAATTTATCCTATAATTCTACTCTTGGGTCTTCTCACAATTGTTTCATTCAAATTTTAATCTTCTTTATTTTTTTAGTCTTGTTCAATTTTAAAAAAAAAATTATTATTTTTTCAGTAATCTTGTGAACATAATTTTCTGTTGTTAACATCTAAGATTAATGTGGAGGTAATGTGACTAAATCTAAAACAACAAGCGAAAGATGGAAAGACGAATTAATTCTAAAAATTATGCTAATTTATACACAGATCAATATCGCAGCTTCAGATCAACTTTGCAAATTAATAATTATTGATAAAGCAGTTGTTTAGATTTAGAACAAAACATAAACCTAAATGACACAAATTTAAAGCGTCAATTTTCTCTCCCATTTTAGCGTAATTTCTGAAAACGGAATTGTTCTACTAATATAATTTAAATATATTTTTTTTAACTTTTATTATAAAAACTAAATTATGAGCTTGTAAATTTGTAAGATCAAGGCGTTTATTCAAAGCAGAGGAGCGTGTTTAGTTTCATTTTGAAAATAATTGAGGGCTTATTTTGTTTCTATCAAAGACGTCAATTGGAACAGTTTGTTTGAAATTTTAAAAAATTCAGGAATCTAATGTATGCTCGTAGCATGTTTTTTGTGCACCAAATGTGTTGTTAAAATGTTGCTAAAAGTGTCGTTAAATATGGTTAAAAATTCAATAATTGACTTTGCTAAAGTGGTATCTTTTAAATTAATAATTGAGCTTAATTGCTAAATTGAAGAGGTTTGTGTTGATTTGTAACATGTTTACGTTGTAAGCGCTGATGATCAATCGCGCAGGCATTCGGCACTGAGTTTACTGTCCAATTTGAAAGGGATCGTTCACGTATTGTGCCAAAATGTTTATTTTTGGCACAGAGGCCACATTTGCATTTGCCAACAAGTACTTGGCGTAAGATGAACCTTCAGTTTTACTTTTGGATTCATATCCATTGTGAAGGAGAATATTAGTAAAACCAAATCACCTACGCTTTATTGCCATTTTTAATTAATTGTTGCAACGCTGTCACAATGAGCAATAATTCAAGGCGGAGAAAGCACGAAGAGCTCAACGTACTTTCTCTAATTGGAAACGAACCACCATCAAAAAGAAAGCGTGCATCTCTTCAACATCGCCCCAGGCTCTCGCAGCCAATCAGAGCAGACTACGCAGATGGGCAAATAAGTTCCCAGCCGTCGACTCGTCCAGGTATCCTAAACATTTACGTCTTTCTCTTTCTAATAATGACGCACATGAATTCGATGCGTATTTTTAGGAAAGCGTAGGCGTGACGATCTAGACTCTGAACCAGAGGAACTAGTAAACGACGAGAACAAATGCACTGATTTGGAAGACTGTTTGAAGCGCCTCCGCATACGACGACCAATCATCTTCTCCATTACTTCCTTCATTGAGCAAAGCGTTGACGCTGTGAGTTATACGTTTACAGATCAGGAAGCGCAGTTGGATCACCCGCCAAATCCAGCCAATCACACTTAAATTACTAATTGAATAACGCTGAACTCGTATCTTGGGAATTAGAGGAGAAGTGTAGATCTGCATGTAAAAACACGCTAATGTTAGAATTTTAGAAGAAACAACTTTCGTTGTTAAAAATGCATGCATCTAAGCGAAAAAAAAATTATTTCAATTTCAGAATTAATTTTATCACGTCAATTTTAGAATTTTCAATATTATAATTAATTTTATCACTTCCCTTTAAATAATATTTTAGAAAAATAATTCGTAATTCATATAAAATCAAGATGTTTTTTTTAGTATCTATATTGTTATTAATAAAATAAACGACTTTGAAGCACTACTTTAAGAACGAATTTTTGTGCGCAGAGTTTCGGAAGTGTGCGGCTGAGTAACGGAAGGAAGTGAAAATCGAAGCCTTCCGATGGGCCCTATCTCAGAAACCAAGATTTTTTCACGCCTCGAAACATCGAAAGAGAGCAAATAATTACACTACAATTTTCTCCACCATTTCACTCAATTTAGCCTTTTAAAAGTTGTAATTTTCATTTGCTCCGTAGCAATTATTTAATTTGACCTTAATTGACGACCCTTAATTGAAACAAAAATGGTTTGTTACTTTTGGTAAATGAATGAAATGTAATAGGAGATGAGAACCCCTCCTGCGACATTTTTTTTGTAATTTGAGAGTGCACTTCCTATTCGTATTGATTTTATTGTCTGGAAGTTCTCGAGGTCATTGCTCTTTCTCCAAGAGAGAAAGTGCGCCGCAGAGAGAAAGCAAGCCGAGGAGAAAGTAGAGGGAAGCGCCACGTGCTGATAAAAAGTGAAAGTTGAGCCGCCCCATCTGCCCCGAACTTCCGTCAGAGGGTCTCCGAGAATGGTTTTCAAAATTTGGGAAAAGTTTCGTTTTCTGGGTTATTTTGATGGAAGGGAAAGGGAGCGGGAGAAAGTCGTTTGGAGAAAGTGTCTGTTGAAATGAGCTTCGTCGGCACTCAACTCTTCCACTAATGAGTCTCTCAAGAGAAAGTCAACCATCTTCAAAAAGAATTAGACAGTTTCTCATTTACTTTCCCTTTTTATTACTTTCACTTTCGAAAATTCCGGGTGATAAGGGCCACGAATAACTGAGGAATTGAACGGTTTTTGAAATCAAGAGTAAAACTTTCATAATCGATTTTATTTCCGTCCTCCTAATGAGTCCACTTCAACGACATGAGAAATGGCGTAGGGGGAAATTACCATAAAAAGAGAAAGTGGAGAAAGTCAAACATTTCTCTCAATGCAGAGCAATTGGAGAAAGGGAATTGGTAAACAAGTAAACTAACGGAAAAGCATGATTAAGCTCGTGGAGAATCAATAGTAGTATTTTCGAGGAGAAAGTAGTGTTTCTCAGAAAAACTGTGCTAACTTTGTGTTTACATTCCTTTTCGAAGAGCCAAAAACTTGGCGTCACCGTGCGGCGGTGCCTGTTCCACGGTGCGTCCTTTCTCGGAAGAGGCGAGATGAAGTCAAAGACTTTTTAGTGAAAGGGACTTAATTACCAGTGGAGCTTGTGCTTCCTTTAATTAGGTAGTCCTTTCTCCAGGACTTTCTCCTGGAGAAAGTCCCTTTCATTTATTTTCTGTGGTGGATTATGACGTTGTGAGTTAGTTATGAAGTGGGGAGGGGAGGCCTTTGAGGGGCTGTTTACTAAATCCCTTCATATTTAATTCTGTAGAATTAGATTGATTTTGGATTTACCTTCTGCCGACCGCAGCACAACATGGAATCCCGTTTCTTGAGAGGAGGCAAAGTGTAGTCCCTCCCTTCGAGCCGTCTCAGGCGCTCTCGACGGCGGCGCAGGACGAGCAAGTAGTTCCGTTTTAGCTTTCGGCAGGGCCCACCCGGGAGGGAGGTGGGTGGGGAGGTGGGGCGGGGGAGGTCGAGTGAGAGGAGAGAGGCTGTGTTGCGTTGGTGGGGCCGTGAGCCACCGGAAGTCGGTTCCAGTACAAAGTAGCAGGGAATTCCACGATCACTCCTGAGCTTAGCGTTTGGTGGCAGAAGGTCCAAATCCAGAACAACCATCGATGCTGCATTTATGGGTGGCAACCTGTAATTTAAAAAAAAATTCAGGGCCGGCATTCTAGATTTAGCTTAAATATCGCTAAGCGCTTATCGAAAATTAATCGAAAGTTAATCTAGATTTAATTGCTAATTCTTGACGTTCAAGGTCCCTTAAAGGGGCCTTGACGACGAATTGAGGTTCAGTGCAAAGTGAGCTAGGGCCTCCGCCTTCTTCCCTGCGACCTTCACGGCGTATTGACCTACGTCAGGCAGCGAGCCGTTGAGAACTTGTAACTGGAACTTGGTCTTCGTCAGGGCCGTCACGACGTACTTGGCTGACTCTTCCAGGCCCTTACCCTCCTTTTGCCACTCGACTGTTCAAAAGGTCAAATTAAAAGAGAGGCTGCTGGGTCATCGGACAAGGTCATTGACCTGAGGAAGGAGATCGAGCGGCGTGAGCGAACGAGTCACTGATTTCGAGTCACTGATTCCGAGTCACTGATTTTATCCAGTGTCCTTCTCTCACTTGGTCTTCTTTGTAAATTGAACACTGGTACAAGCAAAGGAAATGCCATATGCTCCGAAGAGTCACAACTGCTTATGCAAGTTAAGACCTTTGGAGCGACTTAAACCGGCTGGGAGGAGGTTTAAATATTTCGACTTAACTTATGCTTAAGTAGTGTGCGAGAATAGCATCAGACTAAAACTCAGCTTAATTAGAGCGCATTCTCGCTACTTGGTTTAATTAAGGTTTAGATTAAACTTAAGCCAAAATTTCCCGCTTATCTTTCCTCAGAATTAGAATTAACTAATCCGGTATTAATTCTGGTTTAAGCTAAATCAAGAATGCCGGCCCAGGAAGGGAATTCAATAGAGATAGGAACCCAGATTCAACCCATACCTAACCCGATTTCTTATGCAATAGGCCCAAGAAATCCCATCCTAACACACAAAAAACCCTTATCAGATCCAAA
>VYYI01000130.1:0-47758 GCA_021029175.1 Bilobella aurantiaca | reverse complement strand
CGATCAATAATTAATTAATAGTTAATTAATTATCAACTAAACTTGCAATTCAATTTTTGTTTTTAACTGCAAATTAGACTCGTCATCCTGCTTGAGTTTGTACTTCTTCCATTATTCCTGGAGATTTTAATCATTCCAAAATGGATCACAATGTAAGCAATTAATTATTATTCTCGAAAGCTCTATCAGATTTAAATTTGGGACCAATTGGGCACGTGACACATGTTTCATCCAGCCAGTGAGTTTCGTCCATTTTATCCACTTTCATCCGGCGGCTGGACAAATGGAGTTTCATCCGGAAGAATCGCAACACTGCATCTCATATCCATTATTTTTTAAATAGGTTTAAAAAGTTTAACTAATTTTAGTTTTGCACTATTTGCACTTAATTAATTAATTAGTTTACTTACCGTGCAAAACAGAAAGAAAAAATGTTTTGAGATAATTGTGACTAGGGAAGAATATCTTAATTGGATATTTTGAAATTACTATCAAAATTCCATATTTTAGCTTATTCTTGTAATTGTAAATTGCTTGACATCATTTTAACTCTGAACTACTAATTGGTCAAATGGTGTTGTTCAATTGAATTGCATATTTAAATTTGAACTATTAAAATACTCGCAATTTTAATAGGCGAAGACATTTCTGGCGTTAATGCAGATGAAGGTCGTTGGCTCTCATTACCCTGATCTTATTTGCAACGGAAAAGGACTAAACGAATAATCTAACCAAACCGAAACCATGCCATGAAGAAAGCTGACAGACAAGATGTTGAAAGCCTTATGCAAGTATCCGGTAACAATGGTCAGGAAGGCTTTTGGAATTAGCAATACGTCTTCAAAACTCCATACTCGGAGAGTTAATGGTTTGCACTATGGAATAAGAATTAGCGTGGGAAATCCGGGACGACACCTCAGCTCCTCCCAGGAAAATTCACACTCGAATCAAGAGGGATCAAATATGCAACTCTGTGAATCGAGTTTGCTGTGTCAAGACGGAACGGACATTGACGAAGTACCTCTGGCAATTATACGACAATCTGCAGAGATCAAGCAACGAGGTGAGGCAACATAAATATTACAAAAAATAGGAAAGTAAAATACGTTAAGGTTTCTTTTTACACAGACGATCGGAAACCATTTATTAATCTTACTACTGAAGAAGAGGAAGCATTTATTGAGGGCTTTAACAATTTCCAGTCTCCCCAAGAAGTACTGTCATTGCTTCACACCGTGCCCTCCCAGGAAGTGACTCCAGTTGTGGCGCTTAGTATCCTTCGAAAATTATTTGAAGTAGAGAATAACTTTGTTTTTCAAAATGACGGCAAATATTGGGTTATTGCACCTGAAAGCAGTGCGACGGATACCTTTGCGAGGATTGCCATTGAGAATAGACTCATTGACATCCTAATACTCGGAAATAATAACTCGATGCTGCTAGATGTTCTGGAGCTCCTTGCATCTGATCGACAGTCTATTGCCACTAATGTTATCAGATTTTCGGAAGAATCCGAAGACGAGAATGGAGAAAATCATATTCCTATCCAGTCTCAAGCATTCGAATTCTCACAGTACAGGTCCAAGCTCCTTGACCAAGTTCTCATCAGGACAACGAAAGGGCTATTGACGTTGCAAGAAATATGCCGTGCTGTTTGTATAACCGGTAAAATTTCGCAACTTTTTCCAGAAGAAGTCGATAATGACTTTATTGACAAGTTGTGGAGTGGTATCTCTGAAAAGAGGGATAAGATTGGGACGAATAATATTGTCCAAGTGTTTCGGGCGGTTCCTTACTTTAAACAGAGTCAAAGACTGGTAATGCGAATTGCTGAGCGGAAGTTTCTCAATTTGTACTGGGAAATGGATACCTCCACAATTGCAGAAATATGCGATGTACTGTTAATCAAGGACGGCTTCAGCAGACAATCTGCTCAACATTACTGGGGACTTGCATCAAACCGTTTACTAACTAATATGTCAAGAATCATTTATCTAAACCTTCATAAACTTAGAGAAGATGAGCTGGTGAAAATTACTAAAGCATTTCATGCTCTGGACTTTTGTGATCACGTCTTTGAGAAGGTAACAATCTAATATAAAGGAATTAATTACCTATGGAAATATCGATTATTTTTTTAAGGTAGTCTTTTAATTTCCTTTTCAACTTGAATATCTAGAGTATAAGCAAATATATGAAAGCAAGATGTTTGAAGTTGTCAAATCCATCTTCTACTTTGCCAGTGATCATGAACTACGTGAAGAAAAATAGAATACGTTCACCGAATATTTTTGATGGTGTTGTGGACTACATTTTAACCAACTTTACGAACTCGACAACAAGGAAAAGGCTATCGGCAATACAATTTTCTTCCCTGTTAACTCCTTTGGGATACCTTGATTATCAACCAAAAGATAGGCGATTCTGGGAAATAACTGAACTCCTATTATCCGAGAAATTCTCTCAAATGCCACCAAATGAATTGATTGACTGCCTATTATCTTGCGTCTATTTGAAAAAGTATCCTCTCAACTTTGTCAATCGAATCTTTAGTACTTACTTCCTCGATCGATTGAATTCGACTAACTTGAACACTGGGTAAGCCGATCACTTCATTTGACACTAATTTAAGTAAATTCAAACATGAGAATATGATGCATCATCCAGTACTAAAAGTTGATTTTCGGGTCAATTTTTCATTTCAGTTCTTTACAACACATTCGGAGCAAATTGAAACTACTCGACATAGCGTTAACGCTAGAGTGTGGTGCCAAATATCCAATTCCTAAGCTTCCACGAGACTTTACTGCTAAAGGTGCATTAATTGATGGAAGAATTGTCCGAATGAGACTATTACTCCAGGAAACCCTGACAAGGCTTTATTTAAATGCTGGCCACAAAATCGAAACTTCGGTTGTTCTCCCGAATTTGCCTTTCCATCCGCTATATATTGTGGACGTTCTGATATGTCCCAGAGTTGGAACAGCTTTCCACTCCCTGGAAGAGGGCGTCATACCGGACAATAAACACTGTACAACTTCCTCTACAGAAACTAGACTTTCGAAAGGGATGCATGCCGTCAATGGTCAAGTTGCTCTTCATAACAGATTTAACTTCTTAAACAGGAATACGGAATACTTTATCCCAATTAAGCAAAGCTCTGATTACATTGCTATTCTCATCAATGTTCCCGAGCACTTTGCTTCAGATGGAAAAAGCCTGCTTGGTCCGGAAGTTATGAGGATAAGACATCTGAAATTATTAGGATTTACTGTAGTAAATATATCCCATGAAACACTATTAGCCCTTAAAGGCACGCCCCAGGCGCTAGTCCAATACGTAAAGGAACAAATAAAAGTATGAACAATATTATTTGAAATGTATTCTGTTTAGCTGTTACTGTTAGCTTGTCCCTTTACATACATCGCCATCGCATAACGCTACGTCCATATAGTTCAACTCGTAAAAAATTGAAATCACAATATCATACGATCTTAACGCAGCACTGACGTGCGAATTTATTTAATATCTTGAGTTCGGTCTATTTTTTAAAGTATCACACAGCACAGCCAAACAACAAAACTATGCTAAAATACCTCAGTAAAATTACCATTATATTTAGTAACAGAAAAATCACGTGTTTGCAACGCAACTAAAGCTTATCTGACTTTAATTATTGGGAAGTGCATGTGCGATGAGAAGTCGAAGTCAGGGGGAACAGTTGAATTTCTAGTATGTCCACTTGCTAAAAGTTTCACAACAATTAAATTGGTTTTCGCAATCTTTAGTAAGTCGATTATCTGAAAAAAATAAGTTAAGCAAATCAATTGTTTTGCAAATACAAATATTCCAGAATAGATTGAATTGTTTTAATACCTCCTTCTCAGGATCAGGAATTGCTTCTAGGAAAGATTTCGCTTGATTGAAATGCCGTGCAGAGACAGCATATAATGCTTCGGGTGACTGACTTAGACCATTATTGGCAACGTTTCGGTAATGAACATAGTGGACCGGGGTAGGGGATCCAATTGTACTAAATGCTGCAAAGCGATGTTTATAACGAACACTTTCGTTGTCAAACTCAGCGTTTGGAAACGGAATTTTTTGATCTGCTGTCAGTGCGATCATGGTCTGTAAAAATGGAGCAACCAATTTAAATATCAATAATATGTTAAGATATTTGTCAATAAGAAAAAATTAATTTATAAAAAAAAAATGTACCTTGAAATACCCCTCTGCTAAATGCTGTTCAGCCTGCGTTGTACAAATTTCTCGTGTATAGTTTCGCCTTTTGTGGCCTTTATGTTTGTTCTTGACTCCCTTTTTAGGTTTGTTATTATTAGTGATCGTGTCACCCTCGGCAACGTATGTATCAGCCCTCGACAACGACGATAATAGCCAACCATACGGGTACTCGTATAAATACCAATAGATATATGCATATTCATGCACTGAGTAAAGTTCCAATTCGAATCCAGTAAGGACGTAGCGGATCATCAACTTAGAAATATGGTAAAGTATCCAATTTCCAAAACAATTCAAATGAGGTCTTACGCCTTCAATACTCGCGCATAGGTTATGAATATAAGCGTCCATTCGTTCCGTCTAGTCAACATAGTTTCAAAATTTCAATGGCATGCTAAGTTGACACAATGTTGGTTGGAGGCAAACTAATGCATCTTAGTAGCTTACCTCAGCTTGCAGCGTAGCAAAATCTTCAAGGACATGAGCTAACTTGTCTCGTTGCCTTGCTCTGTTGTGGCCACACATCATGAGGAGTGAAGCAAAGGAAGGCGCACATCGATCAAAAAACATCTGAATACATTGTCCAATCTAGATATCGAAGCAGGTAGGTATTATGTAACAGTTTTCAGTATTCGGCTATAAATAAATAAGTTGACACAGAAAGCTTTAGTTGAACCTCTTTATTCTGCTGTTGGGGAACCTTGCTCATGAGCACTGGTGGTTCAATAAAGCCTTTGACCGCTTCTTTCAGTGAGTTGATCATGTCATCCAAACCTGGTTTCTTGAAGCGCATAGGGGCGTAAAGGAGTTGCAGAAGGGACCTTGATAGTACACAAGGCCCGCTTTCACTAAATGCGTTGAAGAAGTTTATGATAGCATGAAATTCATGGAGTGAAGGAACTTTCATCACAGTCCTTATTCGGGAGAGAAGGCCCTCTAGGAAAATGTATGTATCCTCTAGAGATTTTATACGGGTAGATCGAGGAAACGTGGGCGGGAGTAGACGCTGATTGACTAGAAGCTCAAAACCGAGCATAAATGGAGCTAAAATAAAATACAAAAATGGAGTCAAACCTCCGTATATGCTAAATTATAGCTCATCATGACGAAAATGTTTGATTATAACTAACCATCTTCCTCGTCCGAACGTATGATACCTAAATTTGTTGACTTATGAGATGTTGCTAATGACTCTGAACACAGACTGAGGAGCTTGGGACACTCTGCCAAGTTGTCCCGTTTCCATAAGTGAATTAAAAGCAAATACAGAAACCGAGTGAATTTTAGCCTCGCTTGGACTGCATATAAATACTCGACTTCAAGGCTAGGTTGAGACTCTTCTGACTTCCTTTTTTGACTTAGGACTTTACTAATTTTTGCTTGAAGCTCCTCCTCACATTCCCTTAGCATATTTGTAGCCTTGACATCTGACGTGTCTGTTCCCAAATTGTAACCATAAGATGAAGGCTGAAAGTCTTCTTCTTCAAAAATAGCAGCTCTAGAAATAAAGTGCGATCCATTATTAAGTAAACGGAACACCCACACCCATCATCATTTACCAGTTACCAATACAAAAGTAATCACATGGTAGTTAGTACTTTACTATTTAACATTAGTTACTGGTTGAGTTTCTCTTGGCATAAGAAAGAGGCACCGTGGTCTCCTGGTAAACACGAGCAACCTTACCTTTTGCTTTACTCGGGATCGAATCCCGGTCCACCCCTTTTTTCCCTCGACCCCACATTGACTTACTTGCTAATGCACTCTTCAATAACGTCGACAATTTTGAGTAAAGTGATGCAAAAGGCGAGTAAGTTCCTATCCGCAATTTTGGCTGTATCATGGAGAAAGAGATTCGTGAAAACTGTTTGAGCCAGTGAGTGACCTTCCAGCCAAGTCACTAAACTCGAGAGAGAGCAGTCCATTATTCCAATGAGCTCTTCGGATGTGAAGTTGTCCAATTTCAGTAGATTACTCTACATCGGGTAAAGTAATAAGCCATTCATCTTAATTAGTACCCTTCTAACCTTACCAAAGTAAAAGCCGAAAAACACTTACCGTTATGGCTTGGTCGAAACTCAGTATAGCACGCTTTCCTTTATTGCAAACCATCCCAGCATCCATTTTGGGATCCATCATTTCGATGGCCGACATGGCTTCGAACAATCCAAAGAATTTGTCATGAAATAGTTCGCCAAGCTGGAGTTCTATTGGACAAAGTTAACCTTTTTTTTTAAAAAGCCGAATCCAAACGGTAGTAAGTATGTCACATTAGTTAGATAACAAGTTAACAAGTTCCTATATCTCGCTTCTCGCAAGAACAAGATAGAATTTATTTTCATTATCTAGTTTAAGTCTTTCGAGCTTGAAGCCAAAAGAATAGGGCCTGCATGGAACGAACCCAAGCTTGTAATGAAAGTCGGTAAACAACATAAGTGGAAAATGGATTACCTTTGGTGGACTCCAAGAACTCGGTGGTTATCTCTATGTATTCTGCTTCACTTATTTTTACAGTTCCTGGTTGACCTGTTGGGCTCAGACTCAAACTTTGAAACCCGTCAATAATTGGTCCAGTATCAACGTGACTCCTGGGCTTTACTGCACAATCTTCTGGGGAACTTAGAGCACCGTTTTGACAGCGCGAACTCGATCTTAAAGTTTCCAACGTTTCATTTCGCTGCATTTTAAGACTTTCGCTCCATTCAGTGTCTGTGTCACACATTTTAAGTTGGGATTTCGAGGCAAGTGCCAACCGTTCCAGATCCTTGAAACGTAACAGCCTAAAGTGAAAAATCAGCAATCATCACTTCAAAACGGGTGACACGTCAATGCTTGAAATAAAGCAAAATAAATTAATAAAAGCTCACCAGTTTTCCGCTAAATGTGAAATTCGTTAAAAAAAATGATTAAAAAGGTTCCAAGATTGTCTAGGTCTAACTGTCTGTAGCATTTGGAAAGTGTAATTTAACATCTCCCTTCCGTTCAACTAATTATAACAGTGTTTGCTTATCAGTTCAAAACAATTCCAAGGCATGTCATTTACTCAAACCAAACGATTATGGATAAGGGACAAATACATTTCCAATTTCTAGATTAATAATTATAATAAATTATTTTTATTATTATTACCAAAGTGCAAGTGATTCGTACAAGTATCCTTAGTGTCACCTGAGCGAGACAGCAGTGTCGAACTACTGATATAATTACTTATGCTAATTAACTAACGAACAAACAATTAAAAGTTCTAGAACGATTAATCATTTAGTAAACTACAAAACTAAAATAATTAAAAATTGTTTAACGTTTCTTTCTCAAAATCAAACTCTTGCTCGAGATATTTTCAAATTTGGTGGGATACGAGGACACTTAATTTGAAACTCCTTTCTTTCGCTTGCGCCTTAATATCACAAATTAATTTGTGATTTAAGCGTTAATCAATTGCAGTTAATCGTATTTAATTATTAAATTATGTTCGAACGATGTTGATCAATAAAAATATACATGTAGCCTTAAAATAGAACAAGTATTAACTAAAAGAGCTTTAAAATTTTTATTTTCACGACCGTTTACAAAGAGCTTATTTAAATGTTCTTAAAAATAAAATTAAAGTAATGCGAAAAAAATCTACCCGAAACCCAATTACAATAAAATTACAAATCGCAAGAATTTTTGACCTTTCACTCTCAATCGATTTTCAAGCGCTTGGCTTCAGGCTCATACGCATCAAGTCCATGATCTTTGGAACCGAAGCTTTCGGGCAGATCCGTTGCATTACTGTCAAAATCAACCACTGGCTGACTCTGGAGCTGACTATGGTAGACTGGCGAATCCGAATTAGATTCGAGGTTCTTTGAATACTGTGAAGAATCCGAATTGGCCTCCTCGGCAATGCCAAAGGAAGACTCATCGTCCAAGTCTTGAACTGAAAGAATGGCTGCTGCCTTGTCGCTGGTTACTATAAAAAAGAATATTGACTTTAGTTTCTGGAGTTCCGGTTGGTTACTGGTTCCTTGACCCATACCTGCACTCCCGTTAGTATCTTCGTCAGTAAATCCACGAGATCCCAAGGAATTAGAATCTTCAGCGTCAGCGGGAGCCACAACGAAGTCACCCGGACCGCTCTGAAGCAACTCAGGCTTCAACATCAGGAGTGTGTAATGTGTCCAAAGAGTTATTTCAACCTGGTGCGGTGTCCACATATGTGTTGCAGTTGTCAATCGAGTGCATGCCTATTTCAAATACCCCAGAGTACTCACCATCTGTGGAATATTGTCGTAATGTTTGATCGTAAGTTCGCAATTATTCACAAAAATACCTCTCTTATGTGTCGCATAAGATCCAAATATTCTCCCGTACTACAGTCAATACCCTCAATTTCCGGTACAGCAGCGAGACATTCGTCCGCCATAAAGGCTGCTCTTTCTGGTGCATAAGCAGTTAGTATAGCCGATGCAGTTGAAGGTCCAATTCCCTGCAGGTTTTTCGATTTCGACTGATTGAAATTCCACAATTCTTTCTACATAAATCTGTCAAAATTACCTTCAAATTGCAGAGATATGCAACTGCGACGCTCAAGTCTCCCTTCTTTTCTAGGGCTCTAAATGCCTTTTTCGACTCAGCCACGACAACTCGCGGACTGTTCATTGTCACCAGTTCCTTGAGCTTTGGACGGAACTTTCCACGGCTCTGCTTCCATTTTATCAAGTTGATTAACTCTTCGTGAGTCAAGTGTGAAGGATTCCGAGACTTTAACGCTTTTGGCAAAATCGTCTGGTACCTGTGACAGAAAAAAATATTAGCAAGCCCTTTGAATTAAAAACATATCTATGGTTAATATTAGCTGGTTTAGTTAAAATTGGATTTACATTTTAACTTTTCGATTTGCCATTTTTCAAGGTAAACTCCACGCCGGGAATTTATATGAAACTGTATATTTATATATTTAACGATCTTATTAAGATTATTGTGATTTTTTTTTAAATTATAATTTCTACAACACAATGGATTAAGCGTGGAGTAGTAGAGATCAACCAATGAGTGTCTACAATTAACTGAATTCTCTCTACAACATTACCTTTTACTTATTAAACTCCCGATATAATTTAATATTAAATTTTAAATTACCTTTAAAATAAAAATATTAAATTTTTGTTCAACCATTTCAAACAAAATTGAGGGCGGAGTCCTAATTCATTTGATTCAGAGTATTCTTTAGTTGAACATTCTGCACCCAAACCCATTTGTTTAAAATACATCAAAAATCCAAGGATGCCACAAATTAATTTTTCCAAATTTCCAACCAATATTCTAATGACATGAATAAACATTTGATTGACGTATAAGCTTTAGCTGGACATAAAATATAATAAGAAAAGGTAATTTTTCTTTTAAAAATAATAAATATTATACGATGAACCCACCATTCGTCGAGCTTGATGAGTTCCTGCGGCTTTGACTTTGTTTCTGCCTTGAGCTTGAGTGCTATTGGGTAGAGACTGAGAATGTGTCTAAAAAGAGATGGATAAGTGAGTAGAGCGTAAGTAGATGAGTAATTGAGTAATTAGCTGTTTGAAGGTGTGGGTACGTACGTGAACTGGTGGAGGCCTGCCTTGTTGAGGAAAGCTGAGGTCGTTATCTCTGTCATCCTTGTGAGTGGCGTTGATTCGGAAGAAGTGGTCTTTGTCTCCGTTAATAATTCACAATAAGTAATTTTGGAGTCAATCCCTCTGATTTCTTCTACGAATCCGATGACTCTATCTCCACAGACAGAGCAGCTCCCTCACCACCACCACTATACCGTAATAGGTCCAAGTGAGCCAAACAGCAGCAGTGTACCCCAAATACACCAATCCCCTCATCTCACTCATCATAAATCAGTCATTCAGCCATGCTCATCAGTGAACTGCATCCTTTATGGGAACACTAGTCAAGAAGCCCGTCCTAGGACAGTTCCCCTTTCCTTCCCTACCACATTCATTTAAAAAAAATTAGAATAGGATGCTCATATGCTCGTTGGAAGTTAGTACCCTCACAAAAAATCAGTTTAGGTTAAAATTTAATTTTTAACCTAACCATGATGGAATATCTAAATACTCGTGCATAAATGTATCAAATAGATCCTAATTAGTTTAAATACAAATAATTAGAATTGATTGTATCATTATTATGATTATAATAACTAGCGATTTCCAGAATAGCATTCCTCTCTGCCTTTCATTTAAAGTAATTTTGGGATTGACGAACCTTCATCAAAAATGGTGATATGAACCTATCCCAGAATGGGCATAAAAAGAACCCTATTAGTTATCCTATTTGTTTCAACTTTTAAATTATTTCCTTTTTTATATCTGAAATAGGGAAGTAGACGAGTACTGCGCAGCAGCGCTCCTTTTAATAATATTAAATTATTAGGTTAACACAAACTGTCCTAGGACGGGATTGCCTGGGTAGTCGCTAATGAAATGCAGTAAGCTTTTGGCCTCACAGAGCGATTTTCAGTAGCTTTTCATTAGCTGAATCCAACTTTTAACGTCGCCTGGCGGCAGCAGTCAGTGGCAAATAGCAATTTCCATTTTCTTTGCTATTATTTTTTTGTTTAGAAATACTTCAAAAATAGTATACTAATAGTTTGAAATCTAATAATGTTTACTCTTCGTCCGGTAGAGCGAATACATATATTTTTTTATTTTGGAATTTCGATTTCATCCTCCCCTTCCCTTCCAGGGATAAATAGTCATTCGTAATTATGTAAGCTTGTTGCTTTAACCGCAACAAGTAAAAAGCAACAAGTAATGGGTATCTATACATACATAATTTTAGTAAGAAACAAAAGTATTTACTTTGGCTGCAAAGTCTTGGGATGTTTACTTGTGTGAGTAGCCCTGATTTGAGTCACTAAAATTGTTCGGCAAGGAAACAATTTGTTATCGTCAGCCTTACACCTACCACAATGAGTTCACAAGAAGAGGATAGCATACAAAAACGCAAAAAAAAAGTTCCGGCATTATGTTCTACACGTAAAATCTCTCCTTATTTCCTAAATCTCCTTCAAGCCTTCATTTGCAGTTGGAAGGTTTTGAAAGCCTGCAACTTCTATGAGGGACGCGATGGGGTGGAAATAGGAACACGAGGCCCTAGGAAAAACCAAAAATGCTATGAGGAGACCTTTATGCAAAATTACTTATTTCTGTTGACGATCAATATTCGAAAGCTAAACATTTTAGTTTTACCTGATTTAAACAGCCATTGTTTCCAACAACGATGTCTGCAGGCGAACACCGTATCCTGTTTCAATTAGTGCGAGTAATTAAATTGCGCAGTTGTTTTAACTAAGCCTTTCTTCCACAATCAATTTTAAACACATTATTCCCTTCTCGGTAGTACTTCAATTGCAATTGGATACGGTTTACAGATGTGTTAGGATTTTGCGGCTGAGACAAAAACAATGACTATGCATTACTGACCACGCTGCAGATGTTTGAAACAAAATAATAGATACTTAAATAATAAAACATACTAAAAATGAGAAACCCATTGGTGTTCAAATGTAACCTTACCTTGAATGATTCATATTGAACTAGATTGAATTATATTGTATCAATGAAGGAGGCATTTTCATTAATTTTAACACTACTACTACTTACTGAAGCTTCCAGGGTTGCTAATTTTTGTTATTTAAAACTCCAAATATGAGTTTGAACTACAAGTTTCAAGAATTGGAAACCATCAAGTTTCGCTATAAATAACACGTCACATTATCTGGCCAGAATTGTAGTTCCAATAGTAAGTGAATAGTTTTCTTCAAACTTGTGGCCAAAAGCTGAGGAAGAGTCATAGGAGTAGTTGTGACACTTTCCCCTCCATAATTATTTTGTCGATTTCACTGTTCCCATTCCATTTGAGAACTCCTCCCTTCTGGCTTTGTGCACGCTCTCCTCTGGGTTTGAGTAGAGGATTTTTTCTTCATTTTTGTGCAACCTAACCTTATAAAACGCCATTTATTTCCCCTACGTTTTCCCCTCATCGTATCAAACATGAACTTCAAATTGATAAAATTCGACATGTCATGGTCAAACATTACTTTGCACTTAATGAAACAATTGATCGAACCAGTAACAATACAAAATCGGTTTTATCCGAATAATTTTATCCGAATAATAATTTTAAATTCAATACTTTTTATTTCACTAACTTCCCTCATTATTCTGATTTCGTAGTTAATAATTTAATTTAAAACTTTTTTCATAGACACTTTGGTAACAACGTTAGTTACACATGGCTGTGAAAGCGGAGGCGGAAGTGGCGGCGGCGGCGCTGCTGTCACCGGCGGAACTGGTGGTGGTGGAGGCACTGTACTTTTACGCACTGATTCTTTTTGTTCAGTGGTTCTTTCTTTCTCAAGTAATTGTTTACTCTCGGAACTAAATTTCAAACGCGATAATTTCTAAAACAAAAAAAAATACAGGAAGTGGTGAAAATACGCATATTTTGAATAGCTCTTTTTTATTGGACTTTTAATAAAATTTTAAATAACTACCTCTTGTAGAGATAATGAAACGTTTCCACAGAACACAATCGGTGGACATATTTCATAGCCGAGCTTGGCGTAAAAGCGTTCTTCGTTTTTAGTTGTAAGATAAATGCACTTCACTCCATGACTAATTAATAATTTGGATTAGGAATTAACAAATATTATAGAATTATACAATAGAAAAATTGCATAAAAAGTATGGAAACAAAATTAATTAAAAAAAATTATATTAAAAATAAGAATATTACTTTCTCACATATTCTTCTGTCCTGGTCATTATTAATTTTCCAAGTCCTTTTCCACGCATATCTTTAGCAATCACAACTGAAAAAAAAAAAAATAATAATGATTTATCGTTGAAAATTTCCAACTTTAAATTGGAGGCATGGGCATGCGTCAGCTCTACCGGATTCGACAAAGCAAGCTCCTCTGTTGTTGGGAATAAGGAAAGCCTTGCTGTGACCTATGACCTCTTCGTCGCCCCTTACTAGTAAAATGGATACAGGAAATCCTTCGTTCTGCGTTCTGCAGTTCAAGCTCCTCAGTCTGCGCAAGTCAATTCAGCCAAAACATGGAGATGAAACTGCGCTTGGGTATTTTCAATTATAGTTTTTGCGCATGCGCAGAAAAAAATGAAAAATACCTGGCTGCCATACTCCTTGGCCATTCTTGATTGACGAGTTGAGCCGTCTTGGACATAAGATGAACATTGTCATGAAGATACTTAACGCTAACTTCAGTTTCAGACATTTAATTGGAAGATTTAATATTGAAATTGATTTAGGCGTATAACCTATTCAAATTAAGGCACAGACTTCAAGTAATTCAATTATTAGTAGGTAACTAATTCAATACATTTTAGTCTCATTTTTCTAAATTCCCAAAAATTGCAGTGGCAGTGCAAATAAATAATAAATAAATATTTTTTAAAATAAGGAGGAATTCGGGTGGGGAGAAATAAAAAAGAAATCACGGTTTTTTCCACGAATCAGCTGATTAGGTAGAACAAAATAAAGTTGCGTATCATCAGGTGAGCTGCATTTTCCTAGATTTGTGATAATTGTTTAACTCTATTTAATTAATCTGATAGTTTCAATTCAATTAGACAGGAAACTATATACGCCTGGACATCACCAGCACCACCGGTGGACGTCAGATAAGGCGAATAGCAACAGGATAGAAGGCTAGAACATTTTCACTTTTACCGAGCAAAGCAAAAGCAGGGCCATAATTCGTGGTAAATGTCCATAAACTTACACGGAAGACAACTTCACCGCTGCTAAGGTGTCCCGGTCGGTGATATACAAATCGGTGGAGGATAAATGGCTTCCGTGTGGAAACGGCTTCAGCGAGTCAACAAGCGAGCTGCCAAATTCAATCTTGTCATATCATTCGAAGAGCTTTTACTGGAAGCAACGCCGAAATGGTACAAATGAGAAGGACCAAAGATGAATGGGTTAATATTCCAAGAAAATAAATTTATTATGTTTTTAAATTGAAGGCAACCGAAGAAATTGGGAGTTACGCTCTCCCGAAAGAGCCGAAAGGTGTCTGTGGAACCCAAAATGTGGGAACCTACGATGAAGAATCCCATGAAAGGAATGGTAGTTTGGCCAGTACCAGAAACGAAAGAAATCACCGTTACCGTGTTCAAAGATCCAAGGACTAACGAATATGAAGATAAAGACTGGAATCTTTCCATCGAAGACGTGAGCCTTTTAGCATAAAAGCAAATTTCATTATTGAATTGTGTTGGGAGTGCAACATAGTCAGTTGATATCTAAATGTCACTTTTTAATAGGTTTCAACGGGTAAACCTAGGCCATTGGCTTCTTGTGCCTTGAATGTCAAAAACTATGCATTTGACGTACCCACACAGACCAGCGTTGACCTCAAGATGAAGCTTCTTACAAAGAAAATTGTTTCTGCCTCACTGAAATTTTCGATTTCATCTTGTTTTATACGGGAAGGAAAAGCAACGTAAGGTTTTCATTTGGTTTTTAAGGTTTTGGTAAATATTGACTATGGAATAGTTTTAATTTTGTTTTAATGTTACTAGAGATGAAGATATGCAAAGCTTAGCCAGTTTAATGAGTGGAGGAGGGTCTATCGCCAATGACATTGCTCCACTCGACGATTTAGAAGGAGATGACGATGGTAGGCACTTGTCATCAAATTTCGATTTATGTATATATCAGCTCTGCCTATATGTTTTAGACAAATCATTTCTATCTTCAACGAATCTTGGGAGAAAGCTCAGCGAAGTATCGAACCTCACAACTCAAATTGATGGCCTTATTGTAAACCTAAGTGAAAGAGATAAGAGTATTGCCAATAGCCCAGGTAAATTGCAGGCTCTTACAAGCGCGTCAACTTAAAGTAGCATGTCGTTCCGTCTTGTGGTTTGCCGTTTTTACGAAATTATCAATGGATAATTTACTGTTAACCAAAAAAATGCGCCCAAACTGAATTCTACTGACTGAAACACTACTTTTAAGACTACAGACTGACTTAAGATATTACAAACGGCGACTAAAATGAATTCTCTAAATATCATAATGTTTATTTTTATCAGCCAACCGGTCCGACGCAAGTCTCAACGATTCTACTATAGAAGAACTGCCGGTCGAATCTCCCATTCAGGGTTTAAAACGCCATGACGGCTTAGTGGAGAATAATTTTGACGAACAATCAACGAACTTTTCTCAAAGGAAATCTCCGTCCCAGACACCAGTATCAATCTTCCTAGCCAGAACCTTAGCGGAGGATAGCACTGACTCCGCTGATCCTGACTTCCATTTTAACCTATCAAAAATCACTGAAAGGACTGAATTTTCTGAAAGCCGGGCTCAATCTATTCTCGATGACACGTTCAGCATATCAACTGAAAAGTGCCACATATCAACCCCACCATCAACGATTCCTTCGCCACCGAACTCACATTACTTTGAATCTGGAAAACTGAGTGCTTCTGCTGGTTCTTGTGATCGTCGATTCACATCAACCCCAAAGAAAAGGTCAGTATTTTCCTATTTTCTAACCTGTTTATTCCCCTTTTGTCGATTCTAACCCGATTGTTCCTCAAAACGGATTTGTATTAAGTATAAGTTTAGGTTTCTGATGTCGTATAAAAGTTACTAATTCGGCAGCTTCTTCGTTTTAAGCTTAAATCTACGCCCACCAAAGCAACCTTGTTTTCGTTGCAGTTTCATTGACTTATTTTTATTCTGGTTTGTATTGATTTGTTATGTTAATTGTAATTGTAATGAGCGTTTCTTCTAAACATGTTTTTGTTTTGCCTTTACGTTTGTATAATATATATGTCCAAGGTTTGATTGATGATGTATTTTAACCTTGCTTAATAGCCTTAGGTTTAATTTTTCAACGTGTTTTTTCTTAACAACAATGATTTATGTTTGTGCTGATTTTCTTCTTCCGTTCTTTTTGTTCTTGTTCTTCCACGACAATTTGATCTAACAATAATAATAATAAATCTGTATATTTGTGTGTGTGTACAAATGTTGGGAAGATTATAATTTGTCGAACTATAAAGAGTATTAGGGTGAGAAGAAAATTCCCATAAGCGTTCCGTCGAAAATATTTGTAAGCGTATCTTCAAGGAACCCCTTCTTTTCTGAAAGAAGTAACGAGTAACGGAATGGCGAATAACACAAGAGAGATCATGTAAGACGAAGAACGCATAGGAAGAAACTGTGTCAATTTTACACGTTTCTGCACAATTTTTCACGAGAACTGAATTCCGATTTACTAGAAAAAAGTCGCAGAAGTTCTGTTGTGTTTTCTGATTTCTGCACCTTCTGGGACATGGAGAAAGGAGATATTTCTCTTGCGTTCAATAGTTTATTATGTTTTTGTGAGATTCCGCATTTAGACAGAACTTAAAGTTTTTTTTTCGTGAGTGAAAGCATAACTTGGACTTTAGTAGGAGGATACGGGGATCAGTCTGAAGTCCCAACCGGGGAAAGTGACATATTAACTATTCCTCAACACCATCTTGGATGTAAATTATTGCCTTCATTTACAATCACTTCGCCTGTCCTTTTGTTTGCAGTTCGCTCAGCTTCCCATTCTTTTCATATTCATCTTAAAAAAAAAGTGTAAACTTTACTTTTGTTCCCATATTTCATTCAACAAACTTTCTTATTTCCGCCTCATGCGGAATTTTACATTTGCCTCGAACTTCTTTTGCACTTAAAAATATTCCGAAGAATCGCGCGTAACTGAACTTCCGTTTTTATCAAGATGAGTGAGTAGACAAAAAGTACGCTGATATATTTTCGAATAATATCAATATCATACAACGCTTCTTCATGCTTGCGTTTCTCTTCGTCATGCGTGTTCTGGTTGGATTATTTTGCCTAGCAACTTGATTTTTTGAAAATTTGAAAGGACTTCATGTTGTAGATACTCTCATTTTTCTTACGATGTCATCTCCGCTTAGGTTAGCTTTAGGCTGAAAGATGTATAGAACTGGTTGCATCATGGCACCTTCCTCGTTTCTTCCTCGGTAAACTAAAAGTGATATCAGAGGGCTCCCGCGCATCACCTCAGATTTGTTTTTATTTTTACAATCTTTGTGATCCCTAGGCTTTCCCCAATACTTCGTGAACACGTTTCCTTTGTTTGCTTGGATTTTGTGCGCTAACTACCGACACATGTGCTTTTTTTCGAGGAAGCCATTCTGACATTTCACAAAAGAGACTTGATCCAGGTTGATCCGTTAAAAGTCCATATTGTCAGAGAAATAAATGAGAAATGCTGCAAGCCCCTCTGTCATCGCTTCGCGTCGCGTCGTGTCGCTTGCTTGTTTCATGCATGTTGCATTGGGGTGACCTTAGGAAGAAGCTAAACCACGAAGTTTGTTTGTACATGTCATTAAAGAAAAATAACTTTCATATAAAAAGTCAGTCGGCCTCTGCTTTCCTTTGACATAAAAGTGAAAGTGAGTTGAGCCATGGTGTCCAGGCGGGTGTCTCGCCGCCTGTCTAAGGGCTCATGGACCCTTGTTGCTCAAAACTGACTGATAGGTCATAGAGTTTTACGGCATGACCATAAAATGAAAAAGAACTGTCTGTATTCTGTAGATCATAGCTTCATAGCCACGCCGACAGAAGAGGAGCATGGGAATGTGAAATAGAAAGTGAAAGTACCAGTGGAGAAAGTTCCTTCTCTCGGCCCTTGCGATGGTGAAGAGAATTATGCATGACATGTTGCTGGTGCTTGAGAGCAGAGGGGCTTTTGACTTTTATTTCCATTTTTTAGGGAATCGACGTGTGAAAGTTTTAGTGTTGAATTGGAAGTGATGAGACTTTGCAAAGCCGTAATGATTTACGGAGTAATGTTGGATCGGCCCGTCCGATTTCCATTTGAATTGAAATTGTACGGGTCTGAATGGTTGGGCATTTTTAATTCCAGCACTTTTAGCCGTTAAATTGTCATCGAATTCCGAAATCTCTGCCCTCCTTAACAGTAAACCTCCATTCCTCACGTCTGGCCTTTCCGTTCAACACTTTTGAAGTAACATGCAATCTCCATTAACCTCATTTGATTATGAATGAGCAATGAATGAACTAAATGGATTTCCTCGCATTCATTGATGTTTCGTAAAAGAAATCTGAAAACGCTGGGTTCTGCAAAAAAAGTGTTTTTGTAAATTAACTTTATTCTATGTAATTGAATTAATTTAATTTTATGGTGCAATTACGTTGATCATTTTTCTATAGGCTGATAAAATGTTTCAGAATCACGCTCAAAAATGTGTTCTCCGACAATCGAGATCAATTTTTTTAATCTTAATGTTAGAATTAAAATAAAATTTTCCTTCATAAAAAGAACTAGAATTAATTTTCTAGAACCACCTAGAAAACCGGCCCGTTTTCTGCTTTGCCTTGGCGGAAATTTTAGTCTAATTTTTAAGATGAACTGAAATTGGACTTAAAGAGTTTTAGTCATAATAGAAGAGAGTAATAGTGAACAGCGGATTGATTTCGTTTTCACCTGGCCAAAAATTAGCTTTCTACTGAAATTAATTAAGGAATACAGTGATGAATGAGGGCATCGTTGAAAATTGCGTGCATTCGATTTCCGGCTTGATTTATTTTGAGTACTCTCACAACGTGCTGCTGGCTTGAATCTGGAATAACATTTATTTTCAAAATAAAATACTTTTAATCGAAACACGTTCGTATGTTCACCGAAAATTTATTTTTGATGCGGTGATCTTTTGACCCATGTGAACCAAGCGGTTATTACAAGACGCCATGACCCCAAGAGCTCTTGTCGAACAGATTCTATCCTGAGCTATGCGCACAGGACTTGCAGCAGGATTTGTTTCCTAGATTCCTCCTTGCTTTCTCTTACTTTCGCCGCCAGTAGGCCGTTGGACTCAACTTTAGCCGACTCCAAAAATATTTCTCTACTTCAAGGACCCCAGTATTCTTGAGTCTGGTAAGAACGCTTTGCAAATTTGTGGTGCCAAGGCGTAAGTGTCAGGACTTGAAGCTGGGAGTCGAGGAAATTTTTCAAAAAGTCCAAATTGCAGTCGGAAGATCTTTGGAGAAAGCGGCTTTCCCCTATTTTATTTATTCCTTTACTTTCTCACAAAACAAGCCGAGCGTTTTTTTTTTGGCAAAGGCGAGATTCATCACTTCGCCCTCCTTCCTTGCTCATTTAGACTTCCATGTTCTAGTTCTAGATTAAAGACAAGCTCATCGTCTTGTATGACTATTTCGTGTACGACCATTGAGCATTTTCTGTTGCGTGCGGAAGATAGGAAATCATTAATTGCTGTCCAAAAGGGGTCATAAACTGTGACTTGTCGAGAGTATCGATGGCGTTTGAGTGTATGAATACTCTTTAACCTGTCCTATTTCCCTTCAATTTATGGGTTCAGGTGTGCTAGCGTTAGTTGTCTGAAAGTTCTCGCTGAGTTATGGTAATGTCTTCTGTTTCCAATTTCCAAGGTTCTGGATACTAACTGTATTGTCCGCCGATTGTGATACCATTATTTTTCTCCTTCTATTCCAGTTCTAACGAGGACTCTGAAATTGTGCAAGAGCTCATAAGGACTGGACCAAACGCTTCCAGTGGTTCTGGAGATCGGAGCAGTCTCAAGCCACTGGATTTGCGAACTCAGCCTGATAAGAACGTAAGTTTTATGTTCACTTTCTCATTTTTTTAAGCTTTCGTTATTTCCTAATGGCCACTTTGACCATTTTTTTAACTCCACTATCTCATATTTTTTGCCAAAGGCCAATGACCGTTCCAACGCGGTCCTGGATATACCCGGACATTTCAGTTTTTTTTTCTGATGCCTTTATTAAGGAAAAATGAAAAGAAAATTTAAATTACATCTTGAATTATGTTTCCTCCATTCCCACCATCCCACCTAATACAACGACAAAACAGTGAGGATGAGCTGAACAACGTAATTCTAAGGGCCATAAAGTATGGAAATTGGATTCACATGAATTCCTCTTTCCACCACCAAATTTGCATTGGTATTATGCCTGGCGCTTGGTTTGGATTTCAAAGCAAAGTCTATTTCCGGTTTTGTGCTTTTAATATAATGAAGTTGCAGCGTGGCACCTTCAGTCTTGTCCTTCGGGACTAGAAATTGATTTATTTCAGTGCTTTTTCTTTTCCACTTGGAAGTTATCTCTTCCATACTTGTCCAGACAAACAAAGAAATTCAACACTATTTACTTTTTCCATAAAACAAAAACTTTCTCCACCCTCCTCCAACTGCTGCTCTCTCGCTTTCCTTTTCAAAGTGCTTCTTTGTGTTCTTAGTGTTGGGGATGACAGTAATTTAGTAAATGGTCATAATACAGCAATAAATACTTTCCTCGGAAATAAATGGATGTTATTGGAAGGGCGAGTTGACGTTTTGCTCCACTAAATTCATCACAATGGGAATAACTACTTGCTAGATGTTCATCAGCTTGTTGGTCTCTGATGCCTAAAGTATTGTAAGAAATAAGCACTTGACTTATGCACAGCACTCATTCTACTATACAGCTAGTGCAGTTTTCCCAAATGAAATATAATTATTCGAAGTAGGAAAACTGAAAAGAGCGCATTTCACAGTCTTGTGCGGTGATCTGGAAAATAGTAGTTCATATTATTTATGAAAGTAATTTCCAAAAAAGTTTTAATGACCGTGCTATTCTCTGTTTTTTTTGGTCATGAAAGAACGGAACCAACTAGCCCCAGCCTGTTGTTTGATTAAATTTAAACAAATTAATATTGAGTGTTTGAGATTGTTACAACAGGGAATTTTGGATAGGAGTATTACTACATAGTTTGACGCGCCCTTTCTAGGACGCAGAACCATTAGGGTCAAGAAGTCTAATCCTCTCATCTGGAAAAGTTATATCAAATTTGGTATTAATAAAAAAAAATTTTTTTTGCTAAACTGTACTTTAAAACTCAACTTCTTTAAATAATCCCTACAAGTTACTAAATTCATGAAGTTATTGTGAATACTCTCGAGAAGGACGGAAGGGGAATATTTTGTAAGAAGATGAATCCGTAATTGAGTAATATGTCGAGTCGTTTCTCTTTCTAATTTGAACTTGGACACTTTCTCTTTAATTTATCGTCGGTCGAAATTGAACTCTGCTTAGGCCACGGCCTACGAAGAGGAAGGAAATGAATCTACGTGTTGGGAATAACTAATTACATCTCCAAATATCTTTTGTAACCAAAGACTTCAATTGTCTTCCTCTCATACAGCGACTTCCAAAAGTTTTTAAGCCTTTTATAAAATCCTCCATTTCAGCAACAATTCAAACCCTTTATTTTACATCCATTGATTGTTTTTGAAACCTAAATTTAATCCTATTTCTTCCGAAGGATGAGATTTATAAGTTTTGCCACTTTGAATTTTTTTTTTCAAAAGGTAATTCAAACAATAGAATCGGATTATTTTGAACGTCAAGCCCTACATCGTACAATTAATTCTAATTCAAATCTCTCCCGATCTTCCTTTAAATTGGAAGTATACAGTCTGATTTTAACAAGATCAAACTCTGAAATGCGGGATTTCCCAAGGGCAAGGCGACACTATAGGCTCAGGGACTTCTTCTCATATCCTTCCTTCCAAATTGTACTTTGTCAAATCAGGTCTTCGTCGAGAACCTGATTTTGATTCTGGTCCCATCATGTCATGTAAGTAATGACAGAGTAGTATTTTCGTTCTGCTGAAACAGACTTGTGAGGGCAAGGAGAAAGCAGTGTCTGAAGACAGCATATGACTTTCGCGGAGGCTCCTTTCTCCCAGACCTTTCAATGCCATGGTGGTGAAAGTGTTGGCAATATTTCCCTGAGAAAAGGCGTCGAAGACTGGTGTGTGGATTCAGTCTGTCAAATAATTTGTAATTCACCAAGGTTCTCCTGATTAGATCGCCTTATTTCCCCTAACTATTTTTCTTCCGCTCCCGGTGTGGCTCCTCGTTCACGATGCAATATGTAAACTTCATTTCATCTGATCTTTACTGTGTACAGTCGCTTGCCTAACTCTTCTAGTAGACGTTTCCTGGAGAAAAAAGTTTTTGTAATAAAAAATTCTGCCTAGAAAATTGTGTCTGTCAAGGAAGGAGGGAAGGCGGAAGTAGTTCCGCTATAAACAAATGCAATTATTCGAGTCTCTCCCTCCTTCATTATAGAGGGAGAAAGTGAGTCGTGGGAATCATCTTGATTCTACAAGTATCCTCTTAATTGACAACTTTGCTTCAAAAAGTTTGTTTGAACACTTTTTTGAGGGGGCAATAGTCTGGAGTTGAGGACTCAGGAGCATTAAGACAAGGTGGAAATACGTTTTTCATCTGGAGGAGGGTTTATAAGGCGAGAAGAAAAAATTGGTAGTCTAAGTGAGTGAGTAGAGTGAAAGTGGACTTTTTCTTTTCTTCTTGATCTTGCTAGACACGCTAAACTCCATGTGCAAACTTTTTCATTTTACCCAGAAGTACCTTAATAGTAGGCTTGGGATGAAGAAACAAGCATGTAATTTCCGCCCCAACAATTTTCGATATCTTTTATCGCCGCCAGAAGAGCAAGCTTTATTACACTTCCAAACGCCTCATCCTGAATATCATTCCATCTTCTGAATTGGGAAAATTGGACCAAAGATCGCTTTTTGCAGAGGTTTGGGTAGCACGAATAATTTCGGAGTTGCCTAGAAACAGCATCACAGTAATTCAATTTCAAGAAATGCAAAAATGTTGTAATGTATCGTAATTTTCATTTCGATATATTTTTTTCAAATCATATGACATCATTTCCAATCCAATTACGGTCAATATTCAATACCATACTTGAACTGAACTTCAATGTTTTTGTCGCAGGTTTTAAAAAAAAAATCCTGGAATTAAATTAATTCACAATATTTTTGTATGTGCATATGTATTTTTGTATTTCTGAATTAGTAAGTATGACTAGTGACTGTTGTTTTCCAATTGCTGTTTTTTACAAGAACAATCCTGTTGTAAAGTATCATGCGTAAACTTGAAATCGAAAGTTAATTTTTTTTTTTTGATTTTTTTTTTACTTTACTTGTTTTGTAAAAACAGTAACTGACTCCAAATTTCTTCAAGATTAATTCTTAATTGATTGAGACATAATTGTAAATCTGCCAAAATGTAGGTTCACAATTTGCCAAGAAGAAAAGTTGACTGGAACTTGTTCCACTTAGCCTAATTAGGGCATTCTGTTCTCTAAGAAGTTCAGGACAAAAGAAGCTGGATCTGTCGTTGGGATAGTATTGTTTTAGTAACATCCAGCGAAGGTAGCCGCAGCCTCTCCACTTAGGTTTGGGACTTCCGAATTCGATTTCAAATTTAATTTCACTAACCGAACCCTTTGTCCTTATACTGCCAAACTTTCTCTCTCTTTACCTTTCTCCGTTTTTTCCGTAAATGGAGTAGAGAATGGATGTGAATTGAAATGGAGAGGAGTTGTTGGGAGAGAAAGTAAAAGAGAGCCATTTGTTTTCATTACTTTCTATTTGTTTTATTCATTCCTTTTCTCCATTCTTGTGGAAAGTTGGAAATTAGTAAAAGTCAGGAGACTTGGAACTGAGCCCTTCCTTAGCACTCCACTTCCTCCACCTCCCACTTGATCGCCCAGGGCGTGTCAATTAAGGGTCCTATCATTTGGGCCGATGAGAACAAATGGTTATTTCTCTATTTGGGCCCTAATTGGACTAACTGTTATTACTTCTGATTCTGTGCCAGGTAAAGAAGGGTGTCATGGTGGGCCTTGGCCTGGGTTCTGGCACGCTAAGCAAGGACCTACTCTCTTGGTGCAAGGAAGTCACTAAGGGCTACCGTGGAGTCAAAGTCACCAACATGACGACATCATGGAGAAACGGCATGGCCTTCTGCGCTATCATTCATCGATTCCATCCCCAACTCATGTGAGGCTCCTTATTGTAAACTGAAGAAACTTTTCTTTAACTGTAGTGAAATTCGTGGCTTTTGGGATTTCTTTTGTATTTTCAAAATCAATTTTTGAATTAAAAAAAGATCAATCATGGTAGAAAATTTTGATGAAATAATTTCTAGGAAAGAAAGTTTAGAAAGTACTAGTGTATTTAGAAAATACCATGCTTAATTACCGTTCAACATTTGTAATTATAATATTTCATTAAAAGGCGTGAAATGTTTCTTGTTACTTTTTACGTGAACTAGAAGATTTTTTTTTCAAAGTAAATCAGTATCATTTTTTTAAATTTGTGGTAAATGAGTTTAGAAAAACGCTTGTGAAGACTTTCACTGCTTTTTGACAAGAAAGCAAGTGTGAAAGTTGGAGAAATCTCGAAGCAGAGAGAAAGCACAAAGAAATAAGTTTATTAAATAAATAGGTCCGTGATGAAATTGTTTTTGTTGTGTTGCTCTGCAGAGACTTCAATACCCTCTCGGCTCATGATATCAAGGGAAACTGCAAGACGGCTTTCGACGCTGCCGAATCCCTTGGAATTCCCAGAGTTATTGAGCCCTCAGATATGATGCTCTTAGCCGTTCCGGACAAGTTGGCCGTTGTGACTTATTTATACCAACTTCGATCTCATTTTACAGGTGAATTATGATCACCTTTTCTCTTCTTTTTTATAGTCATCCAATTCTATCCCCTTCGATTCCGGAAGAACTCCTCATCGCAAATAACTTTCATTCAAAGGAGCAGTTCCATAAATTACCTTTGAATTAGTTCGTGGATTTTTTTTTTCATTCCCTTTTTTTGCCAGAATAGAAAAAAAAACATCCCGAATTCAAACGCGTGTCACGATTGTAATGCAATTTTCTTCCTTTAATTCCTTTTTAGGGGCTCAGCTCGAGGTTCAAAATATTGGTGCTACAACAGACAAATCCTCGTACATCGTCGGAGTCAAGGAGAACGCATCGGAGGACAATGCAATTACCAAAGAAATTTTTAAACAGGAAATCATGAACATCCGAAATGCGGAGCACAGTCGGAGCGGAAGTCGTGAGCCAAGCTTAGGTCCGGACGCCAATCGCAATCGTCCCAAGAGTGGCGGAAGTAGTGGAAGAAATAGTCACGTTGACCACACATCGGACTCCGTTTTAATTGGAACGGGGAACCGTAACACGTCTTCAAGCTCAATTTCGTTTGGGAATTCCAATTCAAACAAGTTTGAAAGTCCAGAAAAGCTGTCCAAAACGCCGACGGAAGTCCAGAGTCCTATTTCCATACATAATATTCTGAATAAGTTCAACGTCTTGAGCCCTGATAGAAAGGGAGAGAAAGCAATAACTTCACCGGGAAAGGATAAGAGTTTTCGAGACAGGCTCAATGAATTCAAAAACGTTTTTACAAATAACAATGACAAGGTGAGCACTTGTGAATTTGAAATAATTTTCAGTTTTCAAAATTTATATAGCATTTCGTTCGCCAACAAGATATCTAAGCATAAAATCAATTTGAAATCCGAATTTAAGAGTTAAGAGTAGCTAAGCGTGTAGCAGATTCGCGACGGATTTTGAATGCGTTGATACGAATGCAATGTGATATTTGATGATAGTTATGAAAGTTACGGATGTGGTTTTGCACACGATTTTAGTGTAATTGTTTGTTAATTTCTGCTTGTTAATTTGTTTGTGTTTGTATAAATTTATGTCATCTCCATTTTATTCTATTGTGCTACACAGGCCCACATCGAAGTTGGATCTAGTCCTGGAACACGTCCACCTCTGATGACACGGAGGCAATGGACCGATCCGTTGGGTTCGGACGAGGAAGACGAGCGAAATGAAGAAAAGTCAGGCAGTAGTCAGCCATCCCAAGTGAATTTGGTAATTAACTATTAATTAACGCTTACCGATCGAGTTTGTCACTCTTTGTTGTAAATGGAATCATTATTTTCCAGCCTCCCACACCGTCATCCGTCGTTGGTGTTCCAGATCCAGAAGTCCCTGGTCTTATAGACCTGTCACCCACGCGAAAGGACAATCAGAGCAACCAGCAGGTTTTTAAAATTTAGTTCTTTTAAGCTTAAAAAAGAAACAAGTCTACTATATTGTCTTCTGATTGTCCACTCCTATTTGTATTAGAGAATCCTTGCTCGACATGAGGAATTACGGGAAAAAGCTCGTCTAATGCTTGACCAAGCGAAGCGCGATGGTTCGTGCAAAAATTCCCCTTCCTCCAAACCTTCCACGCCGGTAAGTGAATAACAAAGTTATGCATGTCAAGATGAAAGTAAGCGTTTGGAGCAGTTTTTTTTTTACTTTATTGAATTTGTGACATTTGGCAATGTGCTTTCCCTTGTTGTCAACAGTATTTTTATATTCTGGTAAGGTCGCTGTACGCATTTCTTTCTTAAATTTTTAAGCATTATTCGATTGATTTTAGGATGAGCAGGAGCGTCAACTGCATTTACGAGAACGAGCGAGACGTCTTATTGCGGAAGCACGTCAAGGCGTTATTAGTCCCGGGAGTTCTTCGCGTTCGGGCAGTAACTCAGGCTGCGAGTCGCCACGAAGCCTCGAGAGTCCACCCAAGTCTCATCCTGAATCGTGTGATAATGGAAATACTGTAAACGAACGCATTTAGCTTTTTATTTTCAAACTGCTACGCAAAAGTATTTAGTGAAATAGAAATACTTGTTTTTGTTCTCTTTAATTTTTTAAGAAGATACAGTAATTAGTTTAGATTATTAGATTTAGATTAGTTTGTTTGAGTTTTTTATTCTGAATTTTACATTATTGCCGTTTTGATGGCTTATTTTCTTATAAGGGATTATAATTTTAATTGTCTTATAATTTTTGTTAATAATTGATTTTTTTTTATTGAAGTATCAGAATTGGTATACTAAAATATGAACTTTACTCTCTCCAGGAACTGAATGGAAATCTATCAAATCCATTTGCGTCTGGTGAGAAGCAGCGTTCCTTGGATGATGGTAACAAAAATATTCAGTCAAGTTCTAGTCTGGTCTCAAAAGCCCCGAAACTGCGTTCCTTTGAACCTATCATGGAAAAAATCTCACCTGAACGCTCATCGCCACCAACAAATGTAAGAACCTAAATACAATTATGTGATTAAATAACTTAAGCATGTTTTTTATGTTTAGGCCACGCAGAGACCGAACTCGTACACACAAAATGAGTTAGCAGCACTGGAACGGGAGCAAGATCAAATTGACCTACAAGCACGAGACCTAGAGAAACGTCTTCGAACCATTTTAAAATCTGGTTAGAATTTCAACATTCATTCATATGGGAAATGTGATTCTTGCATATTTTTTTTAGAAGCTATATATATATCTTCAATTAATTGATTTTCTTTTTAGGGGAGCACCCAGACGAAGAAGACTTCCTAATGTCCAGGTGGTTTACTTTGGTAAATAAGAAGAATGCATTAATTCGCCGGCAGATGCAACTAAATATTATGTAAGTGAATGACAGGCGAGGGTTAGTGAGATAACCTGTTTGGAAGGGATGAATTAAGGAGTAATTCTTTAGATCAGGGTCAATACTTTTTAAAACATGTCCATCAGTGTAGTCCACTACTCACAATTAGAATGTGGTATTTGATTAATCCAGAATTACTATTAGGCTTTTAAACATTGTGGGTGTCAGGGATTTTGATGATTTAAGATGAGATTGAGGTTTCCTTCAGATTAATTCCAACCTTTCTCAAAGATCTCTGGAAGCTTATTGTATTTTATGACGCTCTAGAAACATAACTTCAAATCGATTCAATGAAAGATGTAAATGAAAATTTTCTCCTTTTAATTTGCTTAAAATTTAAACCGGAACGCACTGGATTTTGAAAACCAATTTCCTACTTGCACGTTTTCTTGTAGTATTCTTCTTCGTAAAGGGGAATTTCCAGATTCTAAGACGCGCTGAGATGAGAACTTCTATTTTTGATTAGAAAGTTTCTTACTTACTCTTAATTAAAACTTGAGAAAGGATAATAGGATTTATTGTTCGACTTTAAAAAGAAAACTTATCTTACAAAAGGTCCACGAAGTTGCCAGCCATCGATAATCCTATTGGTTGTCTCCAGAACTTGAAGAAACTCCCTTGATAACTTTCTCCGGCGGCTCTTTATCAAATGACTGTGATAATTGTAATACTAAATTCCAGTCCTCGATTTACCTTCTCAAACTGTCAGAACTAGTCATGTCGATCGTGACAATTCATTATTCAATATTCATCATTATGAATGTTACTTATTTATTAGGCTACTAATTAATCGGAGTGTCAATTTTACGTGGAACGATTTATTGTTAGCGACGACATAGGTTTATGAAAACGACGGTTCAATTTCTTGTCGTTACGAACTACAGATGGCTCTGTTCTCGCTTAAAGCACGACTCGATACACACTTACGCAGTTACGCTTACGCATCATAAAAAATACTTCTACTTTTACAACGTTCTCACGACATAACAATAAAAAAGAATAGTATAAGTTATTATATTGGTTGAAATTGTCTTTTCAAATTGTTTTTTTTTTTAGTTTCAAGTCATGAATGCATTATCCAACTTGAGCTTTCTATGTATTTAATTTCAGGGAGAAAGAAGAAGACTTGGGGAGAAAGTTTGAGCAGTTGAATGAGGAACTACGAAGAATCCTGTCTGTAGACGGTAATAAACTTTATTTTTTCGCTACTTTATTGTTATTTTCTACTGCGTGACCTACTTTATAAAAAAAATTGTCTAGAACAGTGAAGTTTATTCACTACATGTTAACGGTGCATGGCCAACTAAAGCAAATGCCTTGAATAGTTTTGACGGTACATTTAGGATGAAGTAACAATTAATTGAACGGTATCTCGTCGAGCCAGCGATAGTCAGCATTTCCACTCTCGTTTGACATTTCATTTGCTGCCATCCATATTTTCGACAATGCATTTGGAAATGGCCGAGGCCTGTAGAAGTGGAACTGTAGAACAGAACATTACTCAGCAACGATGATGACTTTAATCCGCTTAGGCTTCTTCCCAATTCAACTTACTGCTCTTCTGCCAAGTTGCTAGATGCGATGCGACGTCGCTCCTCTCCGCTCCCTCCGACATTTATTCCATTTCTTATGGGGTGGGGTATTCATAGGGAATGACTCGAGTGAATTTATTACGTTCCACATAGGAATTATTAATAGTAATCATGCCATTAACTTCTGGGATTTAGCGGTACTCTCCAACGCAGATGCTAATTACTCAGGCGGAACTACCTCTGAAGGGTCCTACGCCATTCCTCTTGTTGGAACTTTCCCAAACCTTTTGTTATTTACAGGGCAAGTCGTCTTCTTAAAATGGCTGTCTTACTGTCGATACTGGACGCGGCGTAAATGCATAACCAAAGAGAAAGACGCTCTTCCGTAAAGTTGTGTACTCATTCAGTAGGTAATCCCCCGGTGAAAATTGAAATCGAATCTTTTTGAGCTTCCAGAAACCACTTGACAGTGAAATTGACAAAAGAATGAGGCTTGCTTGTTTAAGGTTTTGGTTAAAAGAGAGTTGATGAAATGGAAGATGAAAAGCATCTTTTACTTCATTTTCAATTGCTTTGGCGCAGTCGAATGTGGGTGACAGGGATTTTGAATTGGAAAGGATTAGAATTTGAAGGAGGAAAGTAAGAGGAGAATGGAAAACAGATTTTAGAGGATACTTTCTTGTTTATAAGGAATCTCAGTAACGAAAAAGAAGATTATAAAAATGTTTCTGGTTCCCTGCAGTAGCAGTAGTAAGTAGTCGAAGATGAAAGAACTGTTTTCTTTTATGCTCAAACTATTTTTCTGGAAGGCTTTTCGCAATTTTCCTTTAAATTTTTTGGTTGTTTACTTCTGTTTCTGTGTAAATGGATTGAATCCTTTTTTGGAAAGAAGCTTACGAAGGGATCTTCCTTCTGGAGCTTTAAATCTTGTTAAATGTCGAAAGATTCTAATAATTGAATTACGTCGGTACAAAAGAATTTGTTTTTGAACTTCTCTTCTTGCATCGTGAAGCTTAACGAGTTTACGCTACAAATGCGCAACGAGAACTAAGGGAGGACTTAATTTGGTTGTTTTGCGATTCTGGTGATTTTTTTTTTGCAAATGTTCTTGTGAGAGGCCTAACCGCTCCTGCGCCTGCCATATTTTTTGTTAAATCAGTTGAATCTATCTTCTTTTTAAAATTTTCACCCGAGGACAAAATTGTTGGAGAACTTAGTGGTGGGTTCTTAGGCTTGATTCAAGCAGCTGGAAATCTAGGTGTGGGCAGAGAGGCAGAATGATTCTAATCCCATTTCTGGAAGGAGCTGGAAGTGTAGGAGACAATTGAATTGAAAATTCCTCATCTCATCCGGTGTGTCGTTGTTGTCAAGTTAAGAATGGAATATTCTGTGGATCCGTGAAGATGCTGGAGAGAGATGAGGGTGGAGGTGTGCGCGTCCTCTGCCTTTGTTTTCTAATGGAAAAGTGCTTTTACTCCGGACTTGGTAAAGCTTATCCCGAGGGATCCTTGTTGGTTTCTATTAAGGGGCTCTCCCCATTATCATCATCCCTTGGACCCAAAAGTCAAGAACAAAAGAGGACTTGCATTTGTCATTCCGCATCTCCCTCTCTCACTTATACTCCCTCCAAATCTCCCTTTGAGAGGCATGCGGAAACACTTCAAACTCAAATGGAGATGGTTCACAATAACCCACAAAGTTTCTTTTCTAAGCACACGTTCATTCCTTGTGTCAATGACGCAACTTACCTTATACAAGCCATTGCCGAAAAACTGCTTTACAAAGATGTAATTTTTCTGTCAAGTTTTTGATACCATTTCTAGGTTTTTGTGTATTTTTGATATCGTTTCATTCCAGAAATGCCGTGAGTACGGCGCTGACGAATTTTTCTTCTCAATTCCATGAAAAGGGATTTATTTTTTTAAAATAAATATGGTACCAAACTGTTTTTTTAATATTGCAATATTTTTACTATTATTATATTTAATAATATATTTAATATTATTCGACACGCAATTTTGTTTTCACCATTTTCTTGAGACCTAACCCAAGATAATTTGTCTTTCCTATTGCCAAGTTTTAAGCAAAGTAAACTTAAGTTTTCCGAATAATTGTTCTTTATTACTTTTCTTCTGGAAAGCTCTTCAGCTTCAAAGTATTTTACGTACTAACAAGACACTTGATGTTTTTGCTATTGTAGAAAAAATGTTGGTGAAATTCAATTTGCTTTCAATTACATTACGAATTTTTTTTTAATTCTTGGAAATATTAATTTCACATTGAGTCCTAGCGTGCGTCTTGCCTTGCCTCACGCAATACGCCCCGAGCATGTCAATTGCCCCAAGTGATTTCCGTGAAATGCATAATAAAGTGCGAGTTGGTGAAAGGTTGTGTATGTAAGGATTGAGGGAGAGTGGTGATGAAGGTTGGTATGAAGTAGGCTGGAAGAGCGCTCCTCTTCCCCTGCTTTCCAAGTGAAAGTGGGAGGGGAGAGGGCGAGGGAAAGGAGAGGGAGTGCGCTTTCTTTCTATCTTTCTCCACCAGACGCCCTCCTTCCTTACTCTAGTCTGATTGCCAATCAGAATCCTTAAGCCGCTTAACTTCCCTCCCTACATCTCCCATCTTACGGAAAGTGAAGGGCGGCTAGACATGGGAAGCTAACAATTCTATCAAATCTATAGTTTACTTTTGAAACAAACTTTGGGAAACTTCGTATTTAGAGAGACGAGACGAGGAGGGAGAAAATAAAATGTTCTCCTCTTCACTCTCTCCTCCAACTCCGCTTTTCACTTTCTCTCTTCTGATGGGATGGCGGAATAAATTGAATCTTACATGACTCCCGCCTAGTGCTCCATTAATCATGCATTCCTATTTTACTCCTTTCTCCCTCAAAGGAGCCCTTTCGAAAAAGGAGCCCTCAACGAAGAATAGGAAGCATTGTAAATTGAATCCTTGACATTGGAATAGAGGGAGAAAGAAAGAGGATTCTTTTTATCCGTCCATGAGCCTAAGGTGAATAAATGAGAGCCTCACCCTTAATCTCCGCTCTCATTGTTCTCAAGATGCGGAAAATGTAAATAGAGTCTGGAGTGCAGGGGACTTGCAGTGTTAAGGGCCCCTGCAAAGTGCTCCTGCTGCAGTTCCAAGGCCTCAAATCCGCTTCTCTTCGAGTAAGTCTACAGGACTTAAGACTCAACAAAGGCCTTGGCACAGGGAAGCGCAATGGAAAATTGCGGGCACTGGCACCGTCGACTCGACTAAATCCGATATACGGGGTTTGTCTTATTAAAATAGGTATATATCTCCGGCCTAGTGTCTGCCTTGATATTCTCTATCCGCTTATAATACTCTTTGCTCAAAATAAGCCTATTTCTCCATTATGCCATCCTACCGAAGGACGACTTAGGCATCTTCTCCTATATATAAACTTTTTCTGATGCCTTTAAACACTCACTTCTCGTCGGGGTCCTCATATTGTCAATGTCTTTGCTGGAGTCAAGTCCAAATTTAGGCGCGGTCCAGTCCGTTCTTCACGTAAATTTGTGGCCTAAGGGCCCCTTTCTATGAGAAATGGCGAGGGAAAGTGAGTGAGTGTGAGTTCTTCGCCTTTGGAGTGGAAGTCTTCCTCTTCACAAGGAAGTGATGGAGCAGAGTGAGTGGAGAGATAGTGACTATGGCATGGTTCGTAGGGCCCTTTAGTTCAAAGGCCCCTTTTCAAAGAAATCAACGAGGGATACACTGTTAAGTGGTGACTTAAGGGCGTGTGTTGGCCTTTCGATATGAAGTGGGAAGTTAAGTATTGGGCGGGAGAGTGGCCACTTTGAGGGTTCTATTCATTACAAATTAGTGGAGTTTGGAACTCTGTACTCTAATTTGTTCTGCACATAAAACAAATTATTTATTACGTATTTATTAAAACATTTAATTTGAAAGCTAAACAAGCCCGTCCTTGGACAAAACGATTTGTGTTTTAAACGTTTTTTTAGATTTCGCTCCAGGACTATTCTTCCCCAGTCTAATAATAACCTTATTCATCTTTTTAGAAACTCAAAAGACGTCTGAAGACAAGATACGAGAGGCCCTTTTGCTGAATGAGTTGGTGTCGGTTGTGAATCAAAGGGACGAGCTCGTAACGCATTTGGACGATCAAGAGAAAGCGTAAGCCATTTAATGATAACCTTTTCCGCTAAATGATAAATTGGATGGTCTTCTGTTGTGGGCCCTTATATGGATGCCTACTCAATTACCGCCCTCACATTTGCCTCAATTGGTTACAGCCACAAGGAAACTTCATCTCACGTTAGGGTGTTAAGGGCCCTGCTTCACTGACTTCCAACAGGCTCGTCATTCCTCCAAGTTTTATGTTAAAAGGACCTCAAATCAGAATTCGGGTAGGCAAAGGGCCCTCTCCGAACAATTCCCAAAGAATCCCAGCTGTGTATACAAATATTGAATATAATAATAAGAATGAATTGTAGGTCAGAATATGAGGCTCATAAAAGGATACTGTCATACTTTTTTTTCAAAATGAGCCTCATGGAAGGAAAGGGATCCGCGATCCCCCTTTCAAAATCAAAACCAAAAACGACTCCCTTTGCTCTAATTTAGGAAAAAAAAAACTTTTCTTCTCCATGACGGAAACCCCTTCGCTTTCAACGGTTGTCACGTTATTGTTCTATTATTATTTTGGAAGGCTGTGATACCCTTTGAGCCTTCCCCCACGTGATCACCCGTCCATGAAAGTGTTTGAAGAAAAGGAAGCCTTTGTTCTGAAATTGACCATGTGATTACTTACCTTGTTCTCGGGGATAGTGCCGACGCTGTTGAGGAGATGCGTGTTCAGATGCTCGAGGCGTCCTTAAGACGTTGATGGGTCTATATGTCAGTCAAGTTGAAATTGTTTTCCTAGCAATTGCTGTTGAATCAAAAACAAGACAGTTGCCGGAGGAGGAATCATTATTATGAAGGGAAAGGGGCTATTCTTGATTCTTTAGGTTTCTATGAATGACAATAAAAAATAAAATGCCCAAAGAGAAACTGCGGCAGGTGACACCTTAGCTTCCTCGAAGGATTTAAGCCGAACGAATGGGACATTACTGAAAGTTAAACCGGATTAAATCTCCTAAAACCGGAAATGTAGTCACGTTGATTTATTAGAGTTACAAAGCAGGAGATTTCATTTGTATAATAACAAAAGACTTTTTTAATATTTTAAATTTTGGGCAAGGCAGTTCAAGAGAAGTATTTTTCGTTGGGCATCGTAACAGTATGGATTTTTGTAGAGTACATTTATGGTTTCAATTCTTGGCCCTATCATATTTCATTGTAAAGCTATCTGGACCTAAGAAGCCTTAACAATATTTTGCTGAAGTTCGCGTGCTGGCGTGAACTTCTCTTTACTAGCGTTTATTGAAAAGGCAATAATGAATCCACGTCAAATAGTATTTACTTCTGACATAACTTATTACTTTATGATGAGACCAAAAGGGGGTCACAATTAATTACATTGGGTTCGTGGGGATATCAGAAAATAAAAATAAAAGTTTCGCTACGGTTTTTAAGAAAATACTCATACGCATATACATGACATTACAATTTTCAATGAAAATTGATCAAAAAAGACCTTCCGCAGGTTGTGTGTATGATTAATTTTCAGTTGTCGTTTATTAAAGTAGCTTTATTTTTCCTTGAGATAACTAAATAACTGGCTACAGTCCCATTTTTAAATACTGGAAGAACTGCATTGTGTTCGAAAACAATTGATGAACTGAGATTTAAATTGGATTTAGATTCAGTTACTTTATTCCTGTGGAGTTCTAATGAAGATGAACCAAAGCGGATTGACGCTTTCGCTTTTGTTAAACAGAAAGGCAGTCTAGAGTTGCTCATTCAAAAGTTTTCTAAACAAAATAATTAGCTCAGCTTTCACTTTCCGTTGTTGCTATCGCTCGCTGGCTGTCGTCTCCTAATTGGTCAACTCAGGAAGTATTTTTTTTAAATTGATTAGTCATTTGATTCTTGCGAAAGTAGCAAATAATCACATTTGCCTCCCCAGTTAGCCCTATAAAACTGGGGGTTAGGTTTCAAAACCCCTAAAATTCAAAATAAGCTTTTCTAATTTGTAAGACCAGCATAATGGCAATTAGGCAAACAAGTGGAGAATTAATCCGTGCACTTTGATTTCGATGGCTGGAGTAGGGCATCTGAACACATTTGTATCCACCTACGTAAGAGGAGAAATTGAAATATGGCGGCGGCGAAAAGGACATTTTAATGAGGATGACGTAGCCCCTTACGTCTGACAGTTGCTGGGGATTAGCGTTTCTGTCCTCCGTTCTCTTGCCGAGTTGATGCAAGATTGATGCTGAGACGCGTGACCTATTAGAGGTCATGTTTCCAATTCGGCCTGGAACAAATAATTCACTTTGCCTTGACACGTGGACACGGCGTTGACATCGACCAACGTTATTGTTACCCGTTTGGATTCTGCTGGGGCTCAGGACGTTTGCTTCATTGTATACTGTTCGTTAGTTCGAATTCTTTTAGTATATTCTGTTGAAGCTGAGGCAACTTTCCCCAAGCACGATTGTTTGATTCTTTGTTGAACAATTCCTCATGAATCTGTGATTGGAAATCTTAGCCTCCAGAAAACTCACAAATGTCTTTTAAAGTATCAAATCTCTATTAGTACACGAGAATAGTGGTTACGTAGAAAGTTTTCTATTTTTATTTATCCTGCCTACGAATTGTCACTATTGATCATCCACGTTGCAGTTTCTCATCAAGTTAATCCGCAACGCAGTAGCGTTAGTAGAAGCATAAGGATGATACACAAAGGACCCAAAGCGGATTATTTTTTGCATCTATTCATCCCTCTACTCCCTTTCTACTGCATTGTCACTCCTATGCACAACCGGGCTTTCATAATCCCTGCAGCATCCAAGATTTTGAATTAGTCTCATTTTAAATTAATTATTTGAGACCTGCAACTTGATTTTTTAAATATTTTTTTAGGATTGAAGATGACGATGAGATTGAAAAGGACGTAAGTCGAGCTGACATCTCCCGAACGGCTCACAACGAATCCTGTGTGCTCCAGTAACCAATACCCTGCTACCAATAAAATTACAAACTGAAGCTATAGCTGAAATTAGTTGCTTAGACACGTTTCAGAACTAGATTTTTCGTACGCTACTTAACTACTAGTTACTAGACTCCCCGGTCCAACAAAGATATAAATTATTCTAGAATAACGTGCCTGCGAGCAGCGTAGCGCTGTCGCAGTTGAATGGTTGACGCTCTTGCCAGTGCTTTTGCAAGTCCAAGTGTGCTGCCTCTTGCTCTCAATGTAACCGATATTGATATTTTAAATGTGAAACTACTACGTTTAACAGATCATTTCTACCTTTCACTCTACGCCAATCAAAGCTCGTGATTCTTTTTTTGGGGCGGATAACTTACCATATCACTTAAACATTTGAATCATTCTTAAGAGTTTCTGCCATTTAAACGTATTTATGTGCCAAGTTAGTTTTAGTTGATTCAACTGTTTTATGTATTTTTATTTTTAAACCGCGACACGTTACGCATGACAGTGACATCACAAACCGACTCGAGGATACCAAAACATGTGAGTATAATTCGGCTTCATTGTTTTGTTAGTCGAATCTGTCATAACCCCAATTTAGCTGTTTTAGCTCTCCTAACATATAAATTTCATTAAATATTATGCTCCTTTTAATCCTTTTTTTTAGATATTGTGGGACTAAATTCTATCATAAACTAGAATTAATATTACGAGAATAAATTAAGTGACTATGCGTTGTGCTTTGGAATTGTAATTTACCTGCCTTTGTAAAATTACTGTAGAATACAACTTCTAATTTTGCGTACTCTGAATTCCTATATTGTTCAGTTGTAGATTTATATTTTACTTAAAATTCGCTTCTTGTAACTTTGTTTCGTCCACACGTCACAACATTATCTGTTTTATACTGTAAAATTAATTACAAACGATCACAATTGTACGAACCTTCAATAAACTTTCCTGCGGACAACAGATGACTAGTGATGAATTAATTAGTGATGAGATGGGTGTGGCTGCCAAGTTTTCAGTTGGGGTTGTAGGGAAAGGTAATAATTAATTAGAAATTAATTTGAAGCAGAATGTGAATTTGGTCGGAAGAGGCTGTCCCTAGGGAGAAAGCTCCTTTTTTCGTCGGATTAAAAGTCTGTTGCGGTGAGGGCTCCTACTGCGTTGAGTAGTCTTTCAATTTGTCTATTATTTCTAAAGCTAAGGGGACATGTGTCTGGAGGGGAAAGTTTTCTGAAGGCTCCTCTAGGGACGCATCTTTCCTTGAGGGCCCCACCTTTCAAAATTTTGATTTTTTTTTTGGTAAATCAAAGCAGCCTACCTCCAAAGACTTTTCGAAGAGATTTCTTTGGAAAAAAGTTCGAAATTAAAAAAAAATCAAAAACCTTCCTTTTTTTGAAAATCAAACTCATCTTTATCACTTGGGAAGAGATTTGGCAAATGAGGGTTGATGTAATCATTGAGATTAATCTGGAGTGTTTTGAGGGTGATGAAATGAATCTGCTACTCCTGCCCTCACATGTTCAAAAAGCCCTTTATTTTGCCTCTGATTGAATTGAAGCTTCACTTACTTTCTAATCTGGAGACCGCATCTGTTTCTCTTCATCAGATGGGCACTTCCAGGGCACGTGCCCTTCAATACACTCTTTCCGCCAAAATAAAGTCCACGACTTCAGATGAAGGGAATCTGTCAGAAATAATATAATTCCATTTCTCCAGGAGACGCGATGCATCAAATCAAGGAGGAGCATTTTGGAAATCACTTTACTAATCAAGATGGCAGGTGATGTGGGGGCACCTTTGATTGTCAAATTGGAAGAGGAGCTTTACCTGGGCCATTACTCGCTCCAAAGGGAATTCTAATTAATTAAGTTACCGTCTCCTTTTCCCCTTTGAAGTGTTTACTAATCCCGGATCAAAACTTTCCTAAAAGCAACTTCTTCTTTACTTTGGTTAATTAAAAAGTTGGGCGAATATGCGACGAAAGTACGTCAAACTCCTCTCTACGCAAAAGCTTTACGAAAAGGGAGAAGCGGCACTAATGGCAAGCACCTCGGATTTTCAATCTCCAATTAGTATTAATGGGGCTCTTAAGTATTGACTTTAATTTAAAGTGCGGATGCGCGTGCTTCTCATCACTTCATGACCAAGTCGAGTTTGAAAATCAGTTTTATAATTTACAACTATAAAATTCCTTTAAATAATTTTACTTGATTGACTGCCTCGTCGAACACAGTTGCAGAATTATGCATATAAATGCCGTATTTTTAAGATGTGCGATTTTAACAAGCACAGGTAAAATCACAGCAAACAAGCCTTCCTAGGACATGATGCCCCAGAAAATTAAAATTCTTCTGTCCTAAGTCCTAGTAAGGGCTTGTTTGGCTTTATTATGATAAAGAACTTTATTCAAAATCAGGAAGCGTTAGATGCTATTCTACTACACTTTGGAAAGTCAATGACAAGAATCGCTGCTGTTACCAGGTGATACTGAATAAAGTTTCATTGCTTCCATCCTCCATTTTAGTTCCCTTTTAATATCAAAGGGAATTTTCTTTTATATCCAGAGACATAAAAAATGGAAGAAAGGGTTGCGCTCTCTCGGAATTCGTTTACCAATCCCAATTCAGCTTTTCAAACGAAACTCCAAGCGAGTTCTTCAGAGGATATCATATCCCTCCTTTCTGGATCCAGCGTTTGTGAGGTAACCCCTTTCAAGAATTATGAAGAATTTATATATTTTATGGTCTTACAATTCTAACGAGCACTACGATTCCTTACCAATTTGTTAAAAGTGTTATTCAAAAATAAATCATGACATTAAAATTCCCTCTGTGTTTATAAAATATTTCTTTGAGTATTTTATTATTTTTCTTTTGTCCGATGACATTAACACACTGACATTAATTTAAAATTGTAGCAACTAAAATGATTGAGGACAAGTGAGTCTCGTAGATTACAAAAACCCCTCTATACACAATTTTTTTTTATAAATTATGTTCATAGGATTTGGAAATTTTGATATTTCCATGAGCTACCTTTGTCATCCTCTAGCTCATCTCGAGTGGCGTGGTGAAAGTGGTGAAGGTCAATGGAGTCACTGGAAGAAATGGGCGGGGTGGGGCTGGAATGCAATTCGGTTTTACAGATTGGCGAAAGCGGAGGAAGCGGTGTCCTTGAAATCATAAGTGGGGAAGACTGACTAAAATTCCCATTAAATCCGTTACTAATTGAAGGAATAGACACTGAAATAGAACTGAGCACTGGGTTACACATCTGGCTCAAGCTCGACATCACGTGATGTTGGTAAACCTAGGGAACAGTTCGTCGTTAGAAGTCAGAAAATAAAAATAGGCATGCAAAATGATAGATATAAAACAAAATATAAAAATCAAGTTTTTGCCAAAAAGTAAAAGCGTCAGTAAGTTGTAAAGCAGGGCTTATTAGAAAACATTCCAGTTTTACTCTTGCTAAAGATTTAAAAAAAAAATTGTAAATCATAAAATACTATTGAAATACAAAAAAAAGTTAATCCTTTTTAGAACAAGAAGAACAAAAATAAACTTATTTCAGGATTTTATTTGTGTTGGTTAGTTCTCTTTTTTTTGTGGTTTTAAAGTTACTAGAAAATTAAAGTTGCACTGTTAATATTAATAAACGTTCATTTTCGTTTTAAACTTAAATTCAGATCAATTAAGGTTAGCTCATGGCTGTACATGCGCTTTAGAGTAATTTCTATTTCAAAAATTAGCACAACTGAAAATCTTTTCCCAGCAAGTGCTTAGCAGCAATAACCCCAAATAAATTGAAACCCCAAAAAATTAGTAAATATTTGAGCCTCTTGACAAATAAACTCTGACAAGGAAAACGAAAGAATCCAACCGAAAAAGAACAGTTAAGTTAGTAATGGAAGTGTTAGGTCATGCTAGGGTGAGAATTTGTCAAGTCTAAATGGAAGGTCTTCTTCTGGACCTCGTCTAATTCCAAACTTAAATGAAAAAAGGTTGTGGTTAAGTAAAAATAAAGCTTAGAAAGACATTTAAGATCTGAGAAGGTAAGATGAAGGATCACGCTCAAAGGGATTCAAAGTGGCTTCATCCTGGGAAAGTACAGAAGGCGGGCGTCGTCGGTAGATTGGAAATCTTAGTGTTTCTCAAAAGATGAACTTGGGAAAAAGGGTTGACAAAATCTTCTTAAGATTTTAAATACTAATGCTTACTTAAAGAGACACTGCTTTTCCTTCCTATTCTTTTTCATTTTAAGAGGGTAGTAAGTGGGTAGTTAGTGTTAATAATAATAATCCCTCTTCATAATATTATTAAACTGTTTTCCTAACTTACTTTTCATTGTAAATATTGGGAAGGTCCACTTAGCCTAACGAACATCGAAGTGATCTAAGGAAAATTAATTTCCACTGTGTTTGGGACGTTACAGCCCTACGTACTTTTAGATTATTACAAATAACAGATTCGCTTTAACTATGTTCGGTGCTCTGGGAAGTATTTAAAACGAAAAACTCAGCATTACAATTAGATATAAATACGAAATACGTCAATAAATTTTAGCGGCTAATGTTAGATTTAAATGCTACATTTGCAAGGATTCAGCGGTTCTGGTAAATACTGGCTCTGGATAAGGGCTGAGGAACTGGACAATGTGGCGGAAATTGCTCTCTTTTTAATTTACCAAGCATAGCTATTGTTTACCGGGCCGTTAAGTTGCGATGAAGATAAATAATCCATGTTGCTGTAGTAGGTAGAGGGGTAATTTTGACTGTAGCAGGAGGACGCCCCTTGGTGACCCATTGAAGTCGAGTGACCACTCATGCCCATGCCCATGGCACTACTGCGCAGGTAGTTTGGACCATCCATGCAGTTGGCCGACATAAGGGACCCTGCGTCAAAGATACATCTTTGTAACATTTTTCTTAAATTATTGAAATTTAAATTTGAATAATGTAAAAGGAGGCTTCCAGAGAATTATGACTAGCTGCCGTTTTTTTTAATCATGACTTCCACTTCAGTCTTCTGTGGCGGCGTTAACTCCATTAATTAATGCTAAAATTTTAAACTTTTTAGATATAGGTGTATGTGTACATCTAAAAGCCAAACAAGCCAGTCCTAAAAAGAGGCGGATTTTAGTTATAATTTGTGTTCTTTAGTCTTGGATGGGCTTTTCGACTAGTTTTAAGTAATATTAATTTTAACTACATTAGATATCTTTAAGTAAAAAGCAACTCTGTTTTACTCACCTTGTGAAGACATTAAATCGCCCATTGGGCTCATTGACGTGGACCATAGTCCATAACCCGGACTTGTGGTGGCACTTCCCGAGGAAGCAGAATGATGGAGGTGGGAACCGATGGCACTGGAATGCATACTTCCGAGTCCCACCGAAAGGTGGTGATTGGTTGGTTGGTTGGTGGCGGGGTGCACTGCGGAGCCACCGGAGGAAATGGAGGACCCTGTTGAACTTGAAGAGAGCGGCGGAAGCTTACTATAAGGTGAATCTCTATGGTGATTGTTGGGCGCCGCCGCGGTGGGCATTGGTGGTGACTGTGAATTGTCAGGGCTGTGCCCCAAGTTGGAACTGTTTTGATGGTGCGTATTGGAATGTTGGTGGTGATGGTGACTGATTGATTGGATACTGGCAGAACTGGGATTAGTGGAATGGTGATTTGTTAGTGTTCCACTGCTCGGAGTCGGCGCTGACGTTGGTGTCGAAGACTTTATTTTCTTGGTCTTTGAGCCAGTCACAATTGACGACTTGTCAATATGATTCTGTTGCTTATTTTGTTGCCTACACTTTGCCCTTCGGTTCTTGAACCAAACCTGTAAAATTTGATAATTAAATTAAACAAAATTTTGATTAATTGGCGAAAGCAGCGATGACAGAGCTCATCCTCTCTTGATGAACTGCGAATATCCGGGAAAGCACAAATAAATCCGCTTACAACGGCCTCAAGTCCATCCCACTTCATAAAATGTACCTCTTTCTCATAAAGCTCAATTACAATGTGGTGGGGCTAATCGCATTATCCCTGATTTAACTCGAGTTGAAACATGCCGTAAGAAGTATTTATTCGGACTTAGGAGGCTAAGATGAGCTTAAGGGCCCTACAAGTGGAATTCGGTAGCACACGCCCCTTTGACTCAGGGATCTGACTTATGATCTCCGCCATTAACACGAAAAGCGGATTTCGCCCAGGAGTCAATTCTAATCATTTCAGGTGGTTCTTTTCGAATATTCTGAGTCAAACGTATTAGGGAGCCCTTTGCTTAGCATCAGGGCAAATCTGGCCAAGTAGTTTTCTTTTCTAATCCGCTTATATTTCCAAGATAATGATCATAAACCTTACTGTCTTTAATAGTTCTTAAAAGTGAAAAATAAGAAAGAGGTCATTTGGTGATAGAATGAAAGACATGGGTCATTTGTTCTGTTCCTATTCAGAGGTCACGTTCGCTCGCTTTCAATCCCAATTTCCATTGTGCGTCCACAAGGTAGCAGTTTTCATCTTCAAATCGAAGAAATTTCTTAACAACAAAACGATACTTTTTAAAGGAACTTAACAATTTTGCCGACCACCCAAATGGGTAAATCAGTTTGAAGCCCACTTTGTACTTAAGATTCTTAAAAAATTACCAACGGCTCTAAATCAATTACAAAAAGACTTACGAAAACTACGAGAAATTAACGTTAATAGCGCTATAGTAGCCTCAAATTCACTATTGAATGCGCGGCGGTGTAGACTTAGCATAGTGTCCTCAACAAAATGGGAGGAGCTACACGAAGGAGAAGTTAGTGGTCACTTTATTTTTGTTGGGGAGCATTGTTGAAGAACTGGAGGACACTTAAGGATCCTCCAGAACAATCAACTTTTACAGCTCTCTGGAAAGGGATCCTTTCCATTTCTAAACAATGGTCCATCCTTTTTAAGGAGGCATCTCGACCCCTCATTCACATCATCTTAAGGAATAACGCCCCGAACGTGACTTTTCCCTGTTTTCGTGAATCCATTGCTACTCAATATTTGAAATTGAAAAATGGAAGAAAAGAGAAACCTGTACAGTGAAATTTTTTCTTCCGACTTTAGAAATACAACATCAATCTATCCGCGTTTCACGGAAAAATATTTGGCATTGACAAAACATTCTTCACAAATATTGTTCAACATCAAGTGATTTATATAGACTCATGGCAGAACGCATCAGATTGGTTCAACACATTGGTTGATTCAATAACAAGAATATTCCAGTACACGTACTGGCAAAATAGGTCTTGCCGCAAACCCCTAAGCTACTTGTGAGCTCGATTCTACATTAATTTTTTAGTAATGAATAAAAGAACTCGGTCTGCAATTTCGGTCTAATTTTATTCAATTTAGGTGTTTAATTTCTGCAAATTTGTTTGGTGATATAATTTGATATTTGATTATACGGACATTAAAAACTGCATAATATTTTAAGAAAAAAAACTATCGGGGTTGAGCAAACAATTTGCGTTAATGGTGAGATTTATTTAGAGGCGGTGTGACTTTTGACCCCTATTAAAGGGCTCCAGAAATGAGGGAAAGTGGCGCAAACTGCCGCCGCATGGAACCCTTTATTGAATTAAGAGATCAAGTCCCCTGCTTGGAGGGAAATTCAGGGCGTGAAGTTCCCAAGTGTACTTAAATTGGCCCTTCTGGATCCAAAGCAAAGACTCGATGAACAAATTGAATCAATGAAGGAGCTCCGGGATTCAGCCCCCCTCACATACGCGTAAAATGATTAATGACTTTATCGCATTCAACACTCACTTCCAGCCATTATTCCGCTAGAAAGACTCACATCATATCAAGCCCTAAACCAAACTTATCCAGCTAAACACCAGAAAAGTATGATGCAGCGTAAAGTTAACTTTCTATTGAACTCATATTGTTATATTTATTAAAATGCGAAAACGTTTAACAAAGGAACAAAATTGGAGAGGAAATTGTTAAAATCGATTTAAGGTTAATATACAACTTTTATGAGGACTTCCGCAAATGACAAATTGAAGACGATGATTCAAAATTCTCTGAAAAAGTGTTGTTGAATAAATACGACTACAAGGAAGCGTTCTCATACTAGAATCAATGTATTCCGTAAATCGATGAAAAATTGGTCAAATTTCCAGAAAAAGAAAGGTCTCGACGGTGCAAATTATGCCCTTTTCTTTTGTAAATAATATAGTATTTTTCTTTTAAACAAGCGCCGTCAAAAAATTTCCAAACTATTGTTACAAAGCACGTACAAAACTCATCATTTCAAAAAATTTGACAACTATAGAATTTCTTTTGAAAGAGTGAAATTCTAAGTCATTAATTATAGGTTTAAGAAAACTTAAACCTATTCCCTTAAAAGAAACGAAATGTTAATTAGGATTTTTAGTAGAACTCCAAAAATTTAATAACCAATTTAAAATAAAGCAGATATTCTTTATCAAATTTCTCGTTGGGTAGATTATGTAACTGTTCTATCGATTTGGCACCGCTGCATCACTTTGAGGATGACAAAACCCACAAAAGTGTCCTTCTCAACGACGACAGTATCGTATAACGCTAACGCTTGACAAATTCTAAACAAAAATTGCGTAAAGGGAACGAGCGTCAAAAGGTGTTGAAAAGTAGCCCCTGACACAACTGTGAAAATAATCTGTCTTCCGCTGCTAATGGTAATGAAAAAGCGTTTCTCCGAAGCTCTATACACGACTATTCGCGTCCTGCGTACGTCCGGCAGGGATAGAATTTCCGAACGTCCACTACATGACTCAATAATTTAATGAAAGCTGAGCTTAATTAACAAATTGACTTTAGCCACGTTTACTAGCAAGACGAATATTCCCATGTTTTTGGGCGGGGAGATGCTACAACATCCAAATTTAAATGACGCCTAAAATGGAAATACCTTCCAAATGAGCTTCTTCACGAAAAGACAAACATATATAAGAACGGCGTTGAAGCTTTTCGAGCTACTTCTTGAATTGTGAATTATTCAAGTTGCAATTGAAACTACGCTTCTGCGTTCATTTAGCCTGGCGTTAATTAATTAGTAACTTGTTAATGAAACGGAAGTTTGCTTACCTGAACCCTTGACTCTGGCAAGCTAATTTTGAGTGCCACTTCTTCGCGCATGAATATATCAGGATATCTCGTTTTTACGAACAGCGTCTCCAGAACATCAAGTTGAGCCCTCGTGAACGTCGTTCTCTCTCGACGCTGTTTTCGGGGATTTGAACCTAAAGAATTTATAAATAAAGAAAAAAGGATTTAAGCCTTTCAGTGCATCCCTTCCACGTTCAAAATTTAAAAAACTGGTTCGTAAAGCTTTTCATATCAAACTTTTTAGAGTTTTAACTTTTAATTCCCATAGTCCCTGTCCCAGTGTTGTCATTTTACAGTTGGGGCCTTCAGCGATCAAGAAATGATTTTGGCCTCTGACCCAAATGTTATAAGGAGATTAATGATAACCTGGAGTGTTTCATTAGATATGCATCAGTCTGATGGTGGATTATGTAATGATGGTTGGAAGGAGTTAATGCTTTTTAAAGGTAGGGAAAAAATTGGGAAAGTAAATGATGGAAAGATACATTTCCCCTAGAAGATTCCACGAGTGAAACTTTGACATATTGTAGGGATTAAATACGTCTCTATCGTCAGTCATCGAAGCATTTCTCGTTGACAACAATTCCTTGAGTTCGATTCCTTGTTCCCCGTCATAAGTTCTAAAATTGAGTTTTATTTAGTTCTAGACATTCGAGACACGACTCTTCAATATTGGTTTCGAGTCCTAGATCAACGGATCTCGTAAGGGGCCGAGAAGGTTCAGAACCGTACATTTTAGGGGTTCATATCTCGACTACAGAAGCATTTTAGGGTGGCGTTTGCAACGGAATCAATTGCCTAATAGACCCTTACACCAATTGGTAATGGATGAATAAGTGAATAGAGGAATAAAAAACGGAGCTGTACCATGGTAAAATGAAGTACCTGGAGGGTAACCCATCGTCGGGTGCATGTCCATGGGTGACACGCTTAGGCCAAGTCCGTTCATGGCGTAGGGAGAGGACTTAAGGTAGGGCATATGTGGTGGGACACTGCCCGAGTGACCCCCACCTCCGCCGCCGAAGGAAGAGAAAGCCAGGATGCCAGCTATCTTGGACGATGTTAAGGGTCACTCAAAATGAAGTTAAGAGAGTAGCGAAGGGTCCTTACGCCTGGAACATAAGCAAAATGATTCTAAGAATGTACAAAAATCGATTAATACAAATATAAGAAAAACGATTAAAGGTTACACTTATAGATAAAAACTTTAAAGTAGATGAATTGTGACTACAAAGCTCCTATGAATTTCGTTGAAGTTCAAAGGAAAACTATAAGATTTGAAACCATTGTCAATTGTCCCCAAGAAATACGTAAAAGAAAGCAGGACTCTTACAAGTTGGATTTAAATTTGGCCTTTATTCACAAAATAGAATAAAAACGCTATTTCGTTTTCCATTTCCTCTGTTTGCATCTAGGCAGAAGGAATTAATCCTCCTTTTCTAAGCAAGACTTTCTTCAGTGGACAGGGCAGTGAAGCCAGGATAATTTCCAAGTCCCCATGAGTCCAATCACTAAAGAAATCATGCTGGGCCATTGAGACATATTTCTATTATTCACAACTAAAAGTTCATAGAGGCAACCTGAGGGCAGCTGAAGAAATACCTTACTAAAAAGGTTTCTTGTCACTGTCAACGAAATTCGGTCGATACTGTCAACCATCGCCGCACCCACGCTCTCCAACGAACATGCGGTATCAACAACCTCTCCACCTTGACAAAATTCAAAAAATATTTGTTTTGGAAAAATGAACATTTGTAAAAAAGGGCATCTAAAACAGCATCTTCTAAAATACATGTCATCATTGTAATTAAAATGAACACATATAAAAGAAAACTGATCCATATAATTCAGAACAATATAGAAATTAATATGAATCGGACAATATGAAGCCTGTATACAAAGAACTATTTTTGATGATATGAATGCGTGAATTTTTTTGCGACTTTGTTACTGTTTGAGTGATGTTTAAAAAACGTTTAGAATGATCTTTTTTCCAAATTGTACACCGCACAAGGACAATGATGCTGGAAAGTGTCACACCTTCCACTTACTCCTTTTGAAAGATGAAGAGCCGTGACACGCCCTTCGGGATCTGGGAAATCCCGACTGTAATTATTTTATCTTTAGCATCTCTCCCTCCCCTTCAATATAACCATTTTATTTTGAAACTGAAACTACTTGAAAAGGATCCAAATGCAAGGAAGAATTCAATATTACTTTTCAAAACCACACAAGATGTACTAAATCCCAAAGGCACACACGCCTCTTCACTTGAAATGAATG